>JANHJO010007198.1:311484-354376 GCA_032468235.1 Pseudoxyrhopus heterurus | reverse complement strand
CACGAAAATCCACTTCAGGCTCCGTTGCTCGATAATGTTGCTCAGCGTCGGCTCCAGCGGTTCCACATCAGGCGCGTCCTCGAACTCGTCCGCTTCAGCCGACAGCCCAGCCGCCACCACTGCTGCCATCTTGGAATAAAATCACGTGACACGATGCTCGGCTACACCATTTTAAAGCGGGGCTCTAATGTGAACAACCGGCGCGTCAACATTGAACAGAGAGAGAACCAGCACGTCGCCCTCCCCTTGTGGCCTCCTCATGGACTTAAATCCTTAACGTCATCGTGTCAAATCACCGCGTCACAAACACATCTGACGCCAGAACAAACTACACCCCTTACCTCTGAATGGCTGGTATATTCCTGTCTAAAATGTTTGAACCGGATTGGTCGCTTAGGTACCTCTCCCGATTGGCCTCGGCATAGTGTAAGAAGACTGAAATACCTGCCCCTCCTTTTCTCTGATTGGCAAAAGTCGGTTCATTTTAATCGGTGATTTAAGCGTCTGTTTTGATTGGCCGGAAGAGCTGTCGATTCTTGGGCCATTGGAGCGCCGTCCGCAAAAAAAAATTCACTTCGACGTGCGCGTGGACCGCCCTTAACGACAGAGGCTTTCCCGGGATGCTTTGCGGCGGACAGGCTTCGTAATCGTTTCCCGTCATCCTCCGGGCGGGCGGAGACTTGGGCCAGAGAAGGGCTCGAGAGATGGCCGGGCTGCCAGGTAGAGAAGGCCCGGCTTCCGAGGCGGCAGGACCGGGCGGCGTCAACGTGTTCGCCAACGACGGTTCTTTTCTCGAGCTGTTCAAGCGGCGCATGGAAGAAGCCTCGGCGTCGGGAGGAAAGAGCGGACGAGAAATGCCGATCGCCGGAGCCGAGAAGCGGAAAGAGACCGAACCGCGGCCAGAGCCGCCCGGGGACCCAGAGCCACCGGGAAAGAAGCGGAGCGGGAGCGCCCTCAGCTTCGTAAGGGATCTGGGCACTGACCTTTTCTCTTCTTCCCCTTGTTTCTCCTTTTTCTTTCCCCCTGCCTTGGCCTTCCTCGAAAGACCGAGGAGCACAACCCTTTTTGTCCGTTTGCTTTCTCTCAATAATAGGATGTCTTTAATAAACCCAGGCAAGAATTCTCCAGCTGCCGCCTCTCTCTACACTATTCGCTTCCACCATCACCACCCCCTCTAGTATTTGCATCCCTGCTCCCGTATAAGAGAGATTACTTTTTATTAAAGCAATATGATGTTAGCAGGAGCAATGTTACGTTTTCTTCCTTCTGAACTCTTCCCCTCCCCCTCGGGTTTGTTTTGAAAAGCATCATATTGGACCCATCCTTCCAAGCATGTCTGGGGTACTTGTGGCTATTTAGATCCCCCCCCCTCACTGTATTAGTTCCCCCTTCCCGCTCGAAATACGAGCAGAAAATGAACTGATCCACAGTTTTTCACAGGACTGTGATACTCCATGCTCGACACCATTCATTCCTTGGCAGGTTTATATGGTTTGCTGGGCTTCATCATATTGGCTGAATAATTACTTTATATGCCATAACCCTAACCTTGATTTGATAAGGGTTTATGGTGACAGATGTCCCAACTGAGTTTTCCTTTTGTGAATGTGAAGCTGCCATTCTCGACATGCATATCATGTAGATATTTTTTTTTCTTTGAAAATGGAAGCAATAGAGATGGGAACACTTCAATCTGTTAGTACGTAATGCAGTATGCTTTGCTTTTAGTTGTCTTTTGGAAAACTTCATTTTAGGCTGATTCAGCCTTTATTAAAGCACAAGCAAATTAAGTGGAATGCATTAAAAAGTCTATCAAAATGTTTTTGAAATGAAATTGCTTCCCCCTCCTCATACATGTTTGTTGCTAGTGAATAGTAACAAACGTTTCTTAGTACATTGGGGGTTTTTTGTGTGTATTCACAGTTTTAAACTCATCAGTGTGTCTCTTGGGACCCAAATGAAATCTTTTTGTTCTTGTTAATGTGATACAATAAGTCTGAAATATACTGAACCATTTTTATTTGCACTGGCTAGGGAAAATTGCAAGTATGACTTTATTCAGCCTATATTAAGCATACATTTGAACATGAGGAATAAAGTCTATTCTGCATTAAATGAAATATGATAATCCTGGCCATATTTATTGACCTGTAATTTTAATTGGGTTCAATTGAATTTACTCCTAGGTATCTGTAGGCATTGTAGCCTAAACATTACAAATAAAGATGTTTTATTTCCAGTCTTTAAAATGTTGAGTGGAAGTTTTTAATTATAAACTGTTTTCCAACATGTATGTTTCTATCACCATATATAAAACAATTTGTACTTGCAATGCATGTGGCATTGCTCCAGAAACGGATTGGGGAGGGAGTGCTGTACTATCTAAAAGTGATAATTGGAATCCCTGTTTTGTTTATTGCTAACTGAAATCGACATTTTCTATTTTAAACTGTCCTCTTCAACTGAAGATCAAAAATTCTGTTTTTCAGTATAAAAACTGAATCACATACATGCTTATATGGTATTGTAAATACCATTTTAAATGTATGCAGCAGGCCTTTGCAGTTGTATCTAACATATTAGCATACACCACACTTCCCATGACCATCAAAAAGATAATTATTTATTTTGAATTAATGTTGTATTGATTCTGATAACTTTATTGCTTTCATGACTTTGAGCAAATAAAAGTTCTTCACATAATGTATTCCAGATTGTTATATTGTAGGGAAATAAAAGTAAAAATAGAACGGTGTTCCTATTTCCCACCAGGCAGCAAACCTGAAAAGAAATTGGAATACTTCCATTTCTTGTTACTTGTTAATGTCTTTTAATGTTTGGGCTTAACTGTACAGATGTATTGGTGAACACTGCTAAGGTGCCCTTTTACCCTCCTAGCACAGCGGTGTAGGTAACGCTCGGCAGCTCTGTACAGACTGACAGGTGTGATGGCGAGCTAAGATGATCTAATTGAAGGACTCCCTATACCGTTATATAGTGGGCAACATTCCCCTTGCAGCTCCCAGGCTCGTATAACGGTTGCAGTCTTCTATCCCTTCACCCAGGTGGGCAAGCGGAGAGGGGGCAGCAAGCTAGCCCTGAAGACAGGAGTGGTAGCCAAGAAACAAAAGACAGAGGAGGAGGTAAGCTGGGACACATCAGGAATAATAAATTGAGAGATGGGGGGCAGCATGGAGCTTTCTAAAAGTTTCAATGAAGAAAGAGCACTGTCATTTTCATTTCAGCATTCTAGAAAGTGAAGCTGAGCTCTTTTACCTTCATGCTACTCTAATTTAAAATTGACAGTGGGATCTGTCCTTATGGGCTTGGGAAAATAGTGAATTGTTTCTTGTTCATTTATAATAAGAACATTTTTATTCATTTCCTAAATCTGCTTTAAGTGAGATTTTTGTGTCTATTTTTGGTGTATAAAATGAATTTAGCTCCAAAAAGATCAAAGCAGCAATGTATGTCCTATTGGTCCTAACTGCACCTTATGTAGCAGATTAGAATGAGAGACAGGGTAATCGAAAGTCCATGCAGTAAGTATTGTGGCTGACATCTCCAATAAAATTACAAAATCTGTGTTTCAATTGAATGGCTTTCCTAGATTTATATGTAGGTTGATGTTCATGAGAACTGGTAACCTAAGAATGTTTTTAAGTTCAATTGTTTAAATGTGTATTCCGTAACTGGCTCCCTTTTTTTTCTGTTGTAGGTTTTGACAAATAAAGGAGATGCATGGGCGAAATATATGGCTGAAGTGAAAAAGTACAAAGCCCACCAGTGCAGTGATGATGATAAAACCCGGCCATTAGTGAAATAACTTTTATCTCCAGCCTGGACTGTCTGTGATGTACATAATTATTTAAAATATCAAAGGAGTAGTGCTGCCCCACAAGACTGAATGCTGCTATGGCAGCAGGAGACTTGCCATACTTTTATATTTGAAAACTTAAGAGCCTCCTTCACTGATTCATTTATTGTTTCCCCCTTCTTCTGAGAGCTAAGAACTTTGACTTAGTTGCCAGATTTTTAATTTGTAACACCCTCTCTCCAAATAGTGGAATTGGTCTGACATCTCTTTCCCCAAATCATCAGGCAACATACCTTTGCTGATAAACCTTCAGCATTGAGCCTTTGCTTAACATTTTCTGTACCCCTGAACTTTCTACTATAGGACATGCTAAGAAGCTCTCTTTATCAAATTCAGTACCTCTTATTGCTCAAGATAAATTTAAAATATGGTTGCAAATAGTAAGTACTGCAGACTGTAATAATTCCAGAGCTTGAAGTAATCCCTCTCTCTTCACTATGAAAGACAAATGAATCTGGATCTCTTTGATACATTTAATGTCTGACTGTTCTGTAGTTGCATTTTTGCCCGTGTTGTTCTCTCCCTTACTCCAATTTCACTGCATATTGCAGTGAATTATGGAGTTTTGTATTTAATTCCAGCTGCTGCTTAAGCTTTTTCCTAGCCTTTTCCTATGCATGTTCCAATCTAATACTGGGGGGTATCCTGTGCCTGTCTACTATCTAAGAAGCAAAACACTTGGTCTGTTTTTGTACCAAGTATTACATATCTGAGAAAATCAATAAAATTACCTTAGGTGCGCTCTGCAATGAATTCTAGATACTATAATTTTAACCTTTGACTGCTCCTGTGCCCCACTCCTAGGTGTTATGAGCAGAGGTCCTTGGCTCTGAAAGCAAAAGCTTAGGTCTTTAGCCATCGTGTTGATAATGGGTTTTTGCATGCATGGGACCTATGCTCTTTCATCACTTGTTTACGTATGCTGACTTTGATTTTTTTATACTTTCCATAAAATACTGTTGAAATGGAAAGCACCTGACGTGCATTTGGACACTGAAACTGGACAGGGCAATTTCATATAAGGGCTTCTGGTAAAATCTCAGCAATCGATTTATGAGATCTTCTGTTTTCTTGCTGGCATAAGCTATTTTTTGTTGTGGTGGGATTGGGTTTCACTTCTAAATGTTATCCAGTTTGTGCCATTTTCTCTTAATAGATTGGGCTGGTTTTTGAGCTGCACTATTAATGCGATATTCGCAAAGATGGATTTGTACTCTGGAGAAAAACAAACTGGGGTTTGATCTCACTGTTTGAGTCTATTTTTTCTTCTTCAATCATCACTGTTCATCACTGGACCAGATCTATTAAATAAATTTCTGCCATGAAAAGGCCATTGGTTTCCACATTCAGTGTATATTGGGCCTTTGTGTAATGCATTTGAAGAACAGTGCTTTCTTTATATCAGGGTTAAGCATTTTTGCTGGAATTTCACATAAAACATCTGAGTGTTCTTTACTGTAACTAAGAACTCTCATTACATAACAGGTTTACATGCACAATGAGCATGTAGGAACTATTTATGGATATGGTAAGGGAGTGGTTAGACAAAACAAAAATTCTGTTTTTCCCTCTCATAATATCATGAGAGATTGCTGTTAAAACACCAGAAAAAAAAATAAAGGTTTGGTATTTTATTTTCAGCCTCCTGTAAAGTGATGCCAATTTTCTTCTTTGTTATAAGTCGATCAGGCTTGCGACTCTATTGCTTTTGACCTCCACAGCCCAGATTAAGAGTACTAATAATCATCCTTAATACAGTAATACTTTTAAATAATAGAATTTTGTTGTGGATATTTGTTGGTATATGTTTCCCATATATATTTTTTCTAGATGGCATTATTTAAACATGCAAAGTCATTAAAATTGTTTACTGAAGGTATAACCATAGCATCCAGATTTTCCTTTGCTTATGTGGTAATAAGTAATAAGAATTCTTTAAACACAGGTGATACTGATCAGTAGTTATCAGAAGATTGAAAGCTAAATGAAGAGTTGTTCTGCACTTAAAATGATTAGAATTGTTTTCCATAAATATGCATTGTAAAGTTAGAGAAAATGGATTAATTTTCTTATTGTAATTGTGCAGCCAATAAGTTTATTTCTAAACTCTCATGGTTTGCACATGCATAGACACTACTGGTTTATGCATTGTGCTAAGCCCGAACGAGACAACCCATGTTAAAGCTTTACCATATTGCATAAACATAGTGATAATTACATAATGGAAAAATGGCACTTCTGTCTATAAACTAGTGAAATGTTGTATTTTGCTTTCAGTTATAATGAAAAAAACAAGATGCATTTGCTTTTTTCTGAGTTATATTTACCATATTTTTGAAAAAAAATGGCAGTTAATGGAACAGGTAAAAACCATAGTAAGTGGAGCATGAAAACAGTTCCTTTTACAGTACACAAGCTGTTGCTCATATTTTCCGGAAGTTCTTTGACTATTGCATGTATTTTGTATTTTGAAATATATCTTTTACTAAATGATGGTCACTGCTGTTCATACATAACTTCATTTCCACTGCCCAAGCTATTTTCATATCAAAGTTACAATTTTGGGTTATATTACTAGGTTTAATCAGTCATATAAGCCACATGGAATTGACCCTCTGTTCTATGGATTTTATCTTTTTATGAGTTAAATAGAGCAATTACCTTACCAAGTGATTCTTTGGGATGGGAAAAAAAGAAGTAACTGGTACCACTTCTCCTTAAGTGATAGTCCCTTATAGTAGAACCCCATCTTCTGTAAAGAAAAAACTTGTTTTTTCTCCCACCTTTTCTTTTTGATTTTCCAAACCAGTAAGGAGAGGGGTTTTAAATATCCTTACATGCAGCACTGGAGACTGTAATAATTCCATGTCTTGAAAGGAGCTATGCCACGTTTTAAGTCATTTATATATTGCCTGCTCCAATGTTCTGAGTGGCTTCAGAGAATCCATAGATGAAGTGAAATGTTTGGCACAATACTGTACCCTTTAAGAAACTGTGCTTGGCCTGAAAGATATGTGCCATGTGTTATTTTCCTCAGGATTATGATTTACTAAATACCAATTTCGATGATCTGCATGAAGCAATCCTAATATTTCTCATATCTCTAAGCAGCAATTAATACACAATAGAGCATGCTGGCTAGAGTATACTAGTAACTTAAATAGCAAGCTCCATCTTCTGCCACTTTTTTTGTGGTGAACTTCAAAATGAAGACACAGGCGATACCAAGGGATGAGATAACATAGGGGAAGGACTTTCAGACAAAGATCTTGCTATTTAAAATGGGTCCCTTAGTCTGCAGACTGCTACCAGTTTGTGGTTTATTGGCAATCGGACTATGCCAGCCGCCGAAAAGTGTGTGCGAAACCATCCCCCCCTTGCTGGTTCACAGAGCCAAAAAGGTTGGAGACTGGTGCTTTAAAATATGGATCCTATTCACTTCAATCATTGCAATGGTATCATGGGCAAGGAAAACCTTACCTCTTCTCCCTCTGAGCAGATGAAGAGGAATTCACTGAGTGCTGACATCTAATGGGATTTGCCCTTTCAAAGCACTGCTATTTGAAAGCATAAACCACTTAAGTCTCAACAGCAATGGCAGTTTCATTTAAAAAGATGAGAAGAAAGTAGTTATTGTGGTCTTTCACTGTTTGCTTCGTGGGGCTGGGGGTCATGGTCATGTGAATGAGAAAACAAAAGGGAAGGATAAGATATTGTTGACACAAAGCCCCTTAGTACTGTCATTCAAAGTAATTAATCTTGCCTTAAACTGATTAATAGACTCGCTCCTATTGGTTCCTTTAATTTTCTGTATTGTCTTATGGCCAAGTCATTGTTTGATGCATTGAGATGTTTCTTTGCTGCGAGTTTTGAAATTACAAATAAAAGATTATTTGTAGTATGGCTTAGAAAGCAGATATGACTTCATTCCCAAATCCAATGTGACTTTCTTGTTGCCGAATTACAATTTCCAAGATTCCTTACAATACTGTAGGTCTGCTGGGAGTTTCATTCAGAAACTTCAGAAGGGCCATACAATAGCAAGATCAGATCCTACTACTGTATAGAATTGTGCTTGATTGCAACAATGGCAACTAATTTCTAACTATTAAAGGTAAAAGAAAAAACAATGATAAATTGATTCAGACTACGTCATTCTACTCACTTTCATTAATAGAAAAGTTTTCCAAAGTCATCTTGGCCAATGTATGTACTTTAGAAGGCACTGCTGACAATCTATTTATTTTCCATTTCAATGCAATGTACATCCAATTTTTTAAATCTTTCAAGCACTAGATCTTTGTTATGGACAATACATAATCAGAAAAGCACTTTCACATTTCTGTACTTGAAGGCAATAAACAATATGATTTAGGAAAGCCTTTTCACATGTTGGCTTTGCTGCATTGTAGTAACAGCCTGCCTTAACAGGTTCTTATGGGACAAAAACTTTTGTTAGACGAATAGTAGATTGCCTACAAATAAACATTTCTTCACTCTTCAGAATATATGGATGCTTTAACTCACAACCAGCATCTAAAAGGATCTTACCATACTGAATCGTAAACTTTCCATAAAAATATTTCTCACTTTAAACAAGCTATATATATATATATATCTAAATGTCAACACTTTTTCCATATAGTAGAAAGGCAGAAATTTCACATTGTGACAAATAATCTGCACTTATCCCATCCCTGCTCTTTCCAGTGAACTTCACCCAAATGAAGATTGAGCGAAATAAACTATTGCTTTCAAAATCTGTTACATCCATGTGACTTTCCTCTAGTCTGGTGAATAAGCATTAGGTATAGAATCTGCTTACCCTACACGGGTTTGAAAAGAGGCACCATACACTTCAAAATAGATAAAACTCTTATTTGATTAGCAAGGAAAAAGAGCAATGAAATGGTATCTTGTTCTCCTAACTAAAAGAAAAATAGTTTAAAAGAAGCACTTCCAAAAGCAAAAAGAACAGGTTCAGTCTCCTTCCCTAGAAAATGTTACAGCTTCAAGCTACCTTAGGTAGGTAACTAACTAGCTTCAAAGGCTTGTTTTCTGCATTCCGTACTTGTACTGATAGATGAATTTTCAATAGTGGCCCGAACATAAAATGCCTGGGGGTTTTTCTATATTAAATTATTTTTCCCCATGAACTGACCAGAGCTGATATAATAGCCTTAGAATTTCTCTTAATTTGTAAAATCTTAAGAGATCTTCAGCATCAGCTTTAAACAGCTTTCTCTTTCATTAACAAGTTAGAATTCCACTACAGTTTCCTACGACTGTACTCAGTAGCTTAACAGGGACGTACAAAAGTATGACGGTAGATAATTGGGTCAAAGAAGAATCTTGATTTTCTACAAAACTAAATTGTGAGTAGAGTGGAAGGAAAGTTTTAGTTCTGCCATTCCCTGTTTCCTTCCAACCCTTCCCCCCGCATACACTGGATGCAACACTC
Source organism: Pseudoxyrhopus heterurus (assembly GCA_032468235.1). NCBI lineage: Eukaryota > Metazoa > Chordata > Lepidosauria > Squamata > Pseudoxyrhopus > Pseudoxyrhopus heterurus. Next base: position 345,038 of record JANHJO010007198.1, on the reverse strand, counting down.
AAAATATGGCACAAATCATCCTTTAGTACAGCCAGCATGGCTGCATGTGTCCGTAGGGGCTGGGACCGGTTTCTTTGGTGTACCCCAGAATTGTGCAAATAATGTCCCACATCCCAGGCCTCCAATATATCCACAGCCTGGAAGCATGAACAAGAGCAGGGCTCAAAGCCACCTCAGTTAGTCTCATAGGAGGAGAGCAGAGCAGCATCAACTGGCTCCATGCAAGAAGGACACGTGAATGATCGCATCAGCCAGTCATCAATGCAGTTTACATGGTAGATGTGTAGACAAGGCAGGAATCGGATGGGATCTCCATATACAAAATCCAGCATACAGATTACACACCTGGAGAAGTAAAAAGAGAAACAAAGGTTGCAAGATGGTTGCCACCAGGCCAACTTGCTTCTATTTCCTACCCAATTTGCTGCTTTGTAAATTTCAATACAACTGCAAAAGATTAGTTGCCATATTGTTTTGCCATACACTCAGCTTTTAAAATATAATATCAGCCTCATGCACTGAAAATTTATGATATTTGAAAATTCCCCCGTGTTATTTTTCCAAGTGGAAACTTGTAAGAATTGTTCTACTCAAAAAAAATTGCACAGAAAGAATGAAGATTTTTAACATGTTATTAGGGTTCTTGGTCTCTACTCTGTCAGGAGATCAGTATATCATTGGTTTAATCCAATCCCATCCCATTCTTGATATCAATGTCACAATAACCACAAATGTCTTATCCAAAACAGAAATTAACACTGTTGATGCAGGTTTCACCAACAGATTGTGCTGTGATGCCGGAATGGACTGGCTTCTTGCTGGCTATAAATCCCAGAGCAATGTACTCTAGCCTACTGGCTGATGGACTGTTTAACTTGTCTGTCCAGAATTCCTACTTTATAGGAAGCAAATTGGTTGTTGATCTATATTAAAGTAAAATAAGTTTGAGTATATATATTTTAGTATCCTTCCCTGCACACAGCTACTTTGTGTTGTGTTGCTGTCTGAGTTTGGTTGTTTACTTGCAACTATTTCACTAAACTAGGTAACATCAGTGCTAGCGAGTGTAGGATTTGCCTTATTTACATGCCATAGCTTGCTCTGCCAGTGTTTCTGGGGGTGTGGTTTTCTCCTTGATAGTTCCTCAGTTAGAGTACTATTTTCTGCTTGTTTGTCTGGCGTTAATTTCTGGTTATTTGGGTAGCGATTGCTGGAGAGGATGTTTTCTAGTCTTTTTGTTTCCCTATCTTTTTAATGCCTCTTTTGATTGCTGTGTAACAGTGGCTTATCTCTGTATGTCTACTAATGCCTGATTTGTCTGAATATCAGGGTTCCAGGAATTCCTTAGTATTTTTGATCTAGGATGTTCAGTTTCTCAATTTGAAGCTATGATTGAGTTTGGTAATATGTTGTGAGATTAAGGCATTTTCATTTTGTCTTCTGACTGTTAGTTGGTGTTCATGGATGTGATCTGCTAGTCTTTTGCCTGTCTGTCCTACCTACCATCACACACACCACCAACATTGGCAGGGCAAGCTACTATATATGAAGAGGAGTAAATCCCAGTCTCACTAGCGCTTATATTACCTAGTCAAGTAATGAAATGTCTGCAAGCAAGCAATCAAGCTGGGAGATCATCAAGGACCCCACAGTTCAATCCTGAGGTATATGTATTTTCTTCTGTTGATATTTTGTGTTGGTTAGTTCTTTAGGAGTGGAAAGGTCTGGGCAGAAAAATTGGGGTACAGTTTTTTTTGTGTCTGATAAAATTTGGAACCGATTTTAGGCATGAAACAGGAACCCAGTCTTAGCACATCTTGAATTAACAGAGTACACAAAGAACCCCTCTCGGCCATTTTTGTAGTTCTGGGATTTGTGCTGCCTTTTACACCACCAGTTTAAAGCATACCAAATCAGTTGACAGATTTAGTCATAAATTTCTTGAAGCAAAATTGTAGCCAGAGTGTGACTAGCTAATCAACTTCAAATGCTAGCGTGTTTTCAAGAGATGCCATATGCAATCATTACTCATCCCCTTTTGGGTGAGATCTGCATCTCCTGGGCCATAATGGAATAAACATTACCCAATACCTTGTGTATATTCATCTTGAATATCACTCTGGATAATTTTGGGTCAGTGTCAATCAAACATAGACAGGCTTTCTGATCATGAAGCCACTAGGACACTGATCCTCTGCTCTATTTTCTGAAAATTGGGAGGAACATTTCCTTTGTCTTTTGTTCACTGTTGTGAATATGTCACCTGAGGGAGATCTTCATCTAAACTACAATAAAACATCTCAGTAGAGGGTAGTAGAACGTAACTTATTGCTGTATAGATAATCTTCATTAAAAGCTACTCATTTAGTGAGCATTCAAAGTTATGACTTTGCTGAACCAGAGGGATTTTACAACACAGCCTCATAATTGCAGCCATTGCCCTGTCCCCCTGGTCATGTGATCCCAATTCAAGGAAAGTCAATGGGAAAGTTGGCAGGAGGTCACAAATGGTGTTCCCACGAGCACAGGAATCTGTGATTTGCTTGACGGACAACTGGGATTGCTGCAGCTGTTGTTAAGTCTCATGAAGTCATGCTTTATGATGTAATTTAGAAGTGGAGTTGCCACTCCTTATTACTATAGTTAATATATTCTACCTTAAAAAAACCCTAATTTACTGTATACTCATATCTAAGAAATCAAAGGTAATGTATATACCGGTATAAAAGTAGTAATGATTTTCCCCCCCACTTCAAATATACCATTATCAAATTTTCCTTCATGTTCTCAGTAATACTGAGATTCTGAAATAAATATTCTGTTGGTCCAGTGCAAAGAAGCACCATTCAAATTTCTGGATCATTTTGACTATCCATGATGAGAATTATAACACACTAGCCGATGACCCGGCTTCACCTGGGTATTTATACAGAAAAATCCTGTAGTCGGGCCGAGCTCTAGATGTAGTATCTCTATGGGCCTTACACTGCACGCAGCATCGCAAGTCAGAGGGAGCCCCCTTATGGAGTACTGTGAAGCCGTCAGCACTATTTTTAGGGGACATAGACCCCCCGATGGGTGTTAGGGTGTCTTACCCCCACAGTGTTTGTTCCCAGAGGGTAAGTCATCTGTGTACCAAGTTTGGTTGAAATTGGTCAAGTTGTTCCAGAGCTATACTGGAACACACACACACACACACACACACACATCCAATTTTATGCAGAGATTTAACAGAGGAAGGGTCCTCTGTGTCCTTTCCACAAAGAATGTTCAAAAATATGCAGCTCATTACAGGTAGTTCTTGATTTACCTGCCTTCTTTAGTCATCATTCAAAGTTATAATGATGTAAAAAATAGTTTTTTGACCAATCCTTGTATTTATGACCCTTGCAATCGCCCATGGTGACACGATCACTATTGGGGCACTTCCCAATTGGCATGGATTACTGACCATTACAATGTACAGAGATCATATGATCACCATTCACTTGCTTCACAAATGGCTTCTCAGTTAATGGAGAATATGGAAGTAAAATTGAAGTTATGGTCATGTGATGTCTTGCTTAACGACTGGAGTGATTCGTTTAATGAATTAATGAAAAGTAATGTAAGCCTGTCATAGTCACATGATTTTACACTTAGTGACCACATGCTTACTGATGGAGTTGCCACTCCCAATTGTGGTCACAAAGTGAGAACTACCTGTAATTATTTTACTTAATAGTTTAGCATAAGAACTATAATAAAGCTCTGCTGTGTTGATGACTTTGGGAATAGATTCAAGAGACTTAAGTACAATTTCGGAAAAGATGCACAATGCATCATATCCTTGGTTATCTAGCAGAATGCCTATATCAAGTGCAGTTTTTCTTCAGGGTAGCAGTAATCTGATTTAAACAAAAAACAAAAAAAACAAAGCAAGTCAAGTTTGTAAGCTGCCTGAAGTCACTTCTGGGGAGATAGACAGCTATGCAAATATTATAAATAAAAACAAAGCATAGCATATTCCTGTTGCATTTTGGAGGGTCATTTCTGTATACTGTCAATAACTTCTAAAAGATATTTTTGTATTCATTAGCAGTTAATCACTATAATACTTTCAAGATTTGTTCTGACTTTACAAAATACCATACATTTAAAGCATTGTGCATGGAAACATACTCTTTGATTTTCTTTTCTGATGGCTCTGAGCCGGGATCAAATATTCCTTTAGGAAGGTGCTGAATTAGTCCAATCCTTTGAGCTATCCGGATTTGCTCTTCTTCTGTTAGTTGTGTGGCAAGACGTGCCTGGCTAGGCGTTGGGTGATACACTGGAATTGGAGTGTGATCCTAGAAAGTCAGACAATAGTGTGGCTGAACAATTACTATTCTAATAAGTAGTTTGTTACATAGATTCATAATTACATATAATACAAGCAACAATTCTCTTTTCTCTCAGATTGCTAGAAAATTTAAAATACTCACCCCTTTAATACGCATCCTCTTTAACTAATGAAAATAATCCAGACAAATCCTATACTGACACATATAGCTATTTATCGTTTTGAAACACAGAGGGCTGAACTGTAAGATAATATTGTGGTATGGCAGATGGGCTAAAATAAGTTTTCTAATGAGTGTCTGAAGCTTTTCTACAGGATTGGTCAGCTGTTGTTTTCACATGTCACAGAAGCCCCTTTTTTTCTATATGCACATCTGTTATGATGAACCATGCAGGCCATTAATTCACCACTAAGGAGTGGATCCCCTACTTGTTTTCTAACTAGTCTTACATTTAGAGCAAACATTTTGATTTGCAGTATGTTAGCATGCAAAGATAATTTCCCAATTTCCTTCAGGTATTCATAAGTGCATTTCTCCCAAATCATTTTATTTTGAACTAAGAAGGCAAATTCGGTAACAAACATGCACAAAATTTTCTGTGTTGTACACAGAAATCCTAAATACCATTGCTCCATTCAGAATTTCAGGACACAAGAATTACAATGCTGCTTGAAGTCAACATTCAGCTTAATTTTGTAGTTTGTCCAATGATCACTAATTAAAATTTACACAGCGAATATTGGAAACAATATACACTAGAAGTCAACATCTGATACATGTATTACCCTTTTCCAATTTGATGCCTTCTCGACATGTTGGAACACAGCTTCCACAAATACTAGTCAGCATAGCTTGAAGAATGATGGGAGACACAGCCTAATAATTATGGAAGGTAACAAGCTGGAAGCGACTTGACATACACAACCTCTGCATTTGAATGCTTGGGATTATGAAATGTATTTATCTTTTTTTTAAAGCAATCTATGCTGCACAATTATGCAGTAATGAATTCCATAGAGCTGGCTTGGTTTTAGTCTTTTTAAAACATCAGTCTTTATTCATCTCTGCCTATTCATTTCAGCTGAATGTTGAAGTGTCCTTGTAAATCCTTACTCATACGTATAGTCTCTTTTTAAATATCCACTATGAACAATATAAAAGGAATTATTGCTTTATTCCATTCCCTTCTACTTACTGCACAAATTGTTCAAGCCTAGCTTAAAGTGGATGGTTAGTTATTGGCATTGGATGTTATATGACCACAGCCCATAATTAAATGCACGGTTCAGTGTATTGTATGAATCCAGGCAAATGAGCAAGCTGTGACTCAAGTAACCATGAATTAGCATATACTGTAACTCAATGGTTCTCAACCTGTGGTCCGCAGACCCCTGGGGGGCCACAATGTCATCACAGAGGAGGTCCACGGAAACTTGAAAAAATATTATGATTTAAATCTTGAGTTAAGTCTTGGTGGTCCATGGTCACAGTCCGTGGCCACAAAAGGTATTTGAAAGGATTGTGGTGGAGAAAAGGTGGGGAACCACTGCTGTAACCAATTTCAGTGAGGTCTGTAGTAACATATAAAATGACACTCTTATTTCTCAGTCTTCCTGTTTCTTCTTCCTCTATAGAACAGCAACTTCACTTTGGAAAAAAAAGTAGCCTGTATATATGACAGCTTGTGAAAACATAAAAAGAAAAATATAATTGCTCTCAAATCTCTTGTGCTTTTAGACACAAGTAATAGAAATCAGAGGCAGCTGAGACAACTATTCAAAGAACGACACCAATGTGTGCTAGGTAATTTATCTCTAGAAAGAGATAGTGGCACATGAAATCAAAAAGATTTGTTTTCTAAACATTCACAAGGAACAAGGTATACATATTTAACAAAAAATAGGCTGAAAGCTTAACACATGCTTCAGATCTTTATTTTCTTTAGCAAACAATCCCTGATTGATAGCATTTTGGTAGCATGAGTTAATATAGCAATAGCAATAGCAATAGCAATAGCACTGTATTTATATACCGCCTATCAGGACTTGCAACCCTCTCTAAGCGGTTTACAATGTTGGCATATTGCCCCCAACAATCTGGACACTCATTTTACCGACCTCAGAAGGATGGATGGCTGAGTCAACCTTGGACCTGGTGGGATTCGATCAGCCAAACTGCTGATCTGCAGTACTTGTTCTAACCACCTGAGCCACAGCACCCACAGTTAAATTCCAGTTTCCCTCTATCCAATTCCACTTGCAATTCAAACCTGATAGAACTCCTCATCAAAAGCTCTTGGGTAAAATTAGCAATAATGAGATAAGAGGACTTCCTAAAAGTGAGGACAATTAACCAGTGGAACAGCTTTCCTTCAGAAGTTGTAGCTGCTTCATCACTGGAGGTTTTTAAGAAAAGACTGGACAGCCATCTGTCTGAAATGGTCTCTTGCTTGAGCAGGGGTTTGGACTAGAAGACCCCCAAGGTCCCTTCCAGCTCTATTCTGACTGATTGACTTCCAAAGGACAGAAATAAAAAAGTAGATCCTTCAAGGGCCTTATAGTTTTAAACTTGTCCATAAATGATCATTACTTAGAGGATAGGAAATGATGCAGAAGTATTCAGGGCAGTAAAAACCAAAAGGGTTTATGAAGAAATCCAGAAGGATCTTTTTAAACTGAGTGAATGGGCAGCAAAATGACTAATGTAGTTCCCAATTTAGGTACTGTAAGTGTAAATTAATGAACATTAGGGCAAAAAATCTAGGTTCACATATATGCTGATGAGGGTTGTGTTTTCTGTAATTAATCAGAAAGAAGTGGACAATTGTGGACTAGTGTTGATTCAGGGTTTGAAGCTATGAAGAAGATAAATTTAATGCTAGGGAGCATTATGAAATGGACTGAAAATAAAACTGCCAACATTGTAATAGCTTTATGCAAATCTACTTCTGGCACCCCATGAACAGTTCTGGTCTGATATTTTGAGGTACATAATAAAACTAGACAAAATACACAGTACAAGTAGTGCTTGACTTACAACTACAATTGAGACCAGAATACCAGGCACAATTCATGTATGATAGTAAGTTGAGGCACCCACATAACCTAGATCTGATTTTACAACATTTTGTGTTGTGGTTGTTAAGTGAACAGTGGCAGTAAGTGCAAACCCGTTCCTGCAAATGGGTGGGGTTTTTTTTAACCAGAAATCTGCAAAAACTGCTAAAAACCAGGAATAATCATTGGAAATCAATCATATGACCATGGGATGCTGCAATGTGGTCATGTGACCATGGGGTTGTGGTGGGATGGCACATTTTACAATAGCCAGAACTGCTTTGTGGGCCACAAGGCACCCATTCCAGGCCCATCATAATTTCAAATGGCTGTTAAGTGACCGGTTATAAGTTAAGAAACTAAGTTCACTGGGTGACATTGGGACAGTCATTCTCAACTCAACTTACCTCACAGGATTGTGGTTGTATAGAATAATAGGTTGGAGCCTTATGTATGCTGCCTATATGAAAGGCAATGTAGCAATGAAATTAATTTTAAAAAATGAGGAGGGCCTCTTACATCTTCCTTGCAAAAAAAAAAAAAAGGCTAGAACTTTAGGGACTAGAAAAAGAAGCAATTGAGGACATGACTGAAGCAAATGAAACCAAAAATGGTAAACAGAAAAACTGATAGAGATTTTTCTGTTTTTCAAGGTAGCTCCATTAGGAGTAATTCAATGCTGCTGATGTGAAAAGAGATTTAGACAGAAAATACAAATATTTCATACAATATATAATTTGTAGGTGACACAACCACTAACTTGGGTACTTTTTAAAAGGGATTGTCTAAATTCATGGAGAATAGTTTTTATGAAAACTCAACATTACATCTGGGTCAGGGGCATCATGCCTCCAAATACCATGAATAAGGGAATAATAGTGACAGAAAGGTGTATCTTAATTTGAATGAAATGCAGAACTAAAATGCAGGACAAAACCTTGACCTAATCTAGGAGGGTTACTATATTCTCATTCTCATATCCTAGACACCTACAATTCTACATATAACTTTAAGAGAAAAGCTGTTCCTCCATAGATGAAAAAGATTAAATATGTTCACTCAACAAGACAGTAAGAATTAATGTTGCTGTTCCCTTACTTCCCTACTTCCTCCAAGGCAGAGTTTTTATGGTGTTTTGTACTTCCACAATATCCCTTTTACCCATAATCAGCTGGCATGTTGAGTATGTTACACTGATTATGAGTTGTTTCAGTGCAGACCATTTGATATGTTAACCTAGGTTTGTTAGCAATGTATGTTGATGCAGTTGCAGTCAAGCCTGATTCTTTGATAAGTGCATAAATATATGATGCTTATATTAGTAAGCATCTGCCCTCACTTTCATTCTTTACATTTTAAACTGTAAAGAGCTTAATTTTTAGAGCTGAGTCCCCCAGCTCTAAAAAAAACCTCATGAACCAAACTGTTCATGTATTGCATTTGATTTTTGGTTTTCTCCTACAGAAAATATATTCCTAAAGACACATTTGTTGTCTTTCTTCCTATCTCATTCATGATATTACAGGATATCCAATAACAGCTTCCTTTTGTAACTTTCCTGTGTTTTGTCTACGGAGATTCTCAGTCATCAAGGTCATGCTTGTCCCAAAGGTGCTTTTTTAAAAGGCACAATTGGACTTTGTTTTTCCTTGAAGACATTTAGCTTCTCATCCAAAGCTGAACAGAACTGAAGAAGCTTCTTGGATGAGAAGGGAAACATCTTCAAGGAAAAACAAAGTCCAATTGTGCCTTTAAAAAAAGCACCTTTGGATTTCCTGTGTTTTCTACTTTCTTTTTTCCCTACTACATACAATATATTAAAAAACAAAAGACAGAATGTTTGCACAATTTCTTTGCTTCATAGTACTAGGTCTTTATCTGGAAGCCCCCCCTGCAAAGATCAATTATATTCTCTAATACATTACCCCAACAGCCTTCCATTTCCCATGTCTTGTAATAAGCTAGTAGTGTTTTTCCATAGCTGAATGACAATTCCTAGTTCTTTATTTAGAATATTGACCATGACTTAGCTTAATTCCATTACTTTATGTCTCATAGGATTTCTTTTTCTGATTGGGAAGAGTAATTACAGTAGTCCAAATGTAGACTAGCCTACACTCACAGCAGCCCAAGTAGTCTTCTATTCAACCAAGGGAGCTTCCAGACTGATGGTTGGTAGCCCAAAAACTTCATTGTGCAGCTGATATTTCATATTTTTCTCCTTAAAAGGTATTCGGTAATAAGGGGGAAAAAACAGGAAGTAATGAGAAAACACAGGAAGGTTACAACAAGCAGACCTCATTTTCTGGAGTCTAAATTTTCACGAACGAGTTAGATTAGATCAACAACTGCAATAATAAAAGCCTCCTCTAAACCCACCCCAAGTTTAAAAACATGTTTCCAAGCCATGGTCAATACTGTGCATCAGAACCGGTCGCCGCTAAATGAATGCATCCTTGTAGCAATCTGCGGAAGAAGCGGGGGTCAACATTGCAGCAACATCTGCCCTTATCTCCCAGGCAGGGTCTAGTTCACGTGTGGACCGAGCCAAGTTCTCCATCATGGCTCCGGCCACCCCCAGTCCATCTCGCGTTACTTGCCCCCGAGTGGCGACATTCCCCAGTGCCACCCGAATTCCTCCCGCTCATCTGCACGCTAGCCCCTCGCTGGCTACTCAAAGCTGACCCCAACTGGCGAGAGCATGGGAGCATCATCAGCCCCAGGGCTTCGGGGCTCCCTTCCCCACCCCACGCGATACCTGGTAGGGGGGCGGCGGGGCAGGGAGGGAGGGTGGAGGTGGGTCTCCAGGCCCAAGACTCGCCCCATCGCCGGTAGAATCGTTGAGTAGCGACAGGTCATCAGCTGCCTGCGAGGACAAGCAGCCCCCCATGCCCGCCCGCTCCGGGCCGCTGCCGGGACCGGCCCGGCCAACCTTCGTCTACCAGCTCGAGGGAGGGGGGAGTGGCGGCTGGGAAAGGGGGCCTCGCCTCGCATGACGGGAATTGTAGTTCTCAGCTCCAGGAGTCTTGCGCTTGCGCAATAAAGAAATCGTTCTCGGGGATGGAGAGGAAATGAGTTAGGCATAGTGTGGATCTGTACTTCGCTTTTAGTCTCCTTTCCTTTCAAGCTGATGCTGAATAAGACAGGCACTATCATGCAGTAAATAATCTTCTTACTGTATGGTTTTAAAATAATGTGTAATTTTATGCGTAGTAGTGATAAAGCTACTAAACATCCCCCACCTCTCTGATTTTTGAGATGTATTACAATACCAAATCAACAGTGCTATTCTGGCGATTACTTGCATTACAAATTTTTGCTAGAAGCATTTTCATTCCTGAGGTTTAAATGCTTCTAATGGGTAACGTTTGATCTAGTGGTTAACTAAGAAACTTTATACATTCCTCACTCTTTGTGAAACCACCAATTGGAGCAAATGTCTTGCATGAATTATTTCCCTGTTTTCTAGAAGTCTCCTGTCACCCAACAGACAATTACCTTGGGTTCTTGGTTCTGAGCTTGGTTTTCTTGTGAACGGTTTATAAATAATCTCTGTAACATAGTCAATGCTTTGACACAAGGTTTTTGTTAGTATTTTATGAGGGGAAGCTTCTTCTACCTGTCTATTTAAATAATTACATTATTGTAGGTTTTTACGTTAAGATTCTTCAAAGGGGAAGGCTAGATCCCTCATTGTGCATTTATTTCCTGTAAATTTTGTGTTCTTCTCTTAGATTGGGCAAGGCTTCTGCCTTCTGAAAGTATCCTTATGGATTTGATGTTATATCATACACACACACCACAGAGAGAGAGGGAACAGTATGCATTTTGTTTAAAATTGCTTCGATAAACTTTGAAAAATTCTGGAAATATTTGCAGTGATTTTTGGACCAAACCTTTCTGGCCCAATTTTGTTTTCTTATCTTACTGTTCTCATTTTGTAGAGGTTTGCTCTTTGAAAATAAATATGATTTTAACTTTTATGTACAAGTTTATTTCCTAAGGAAGCAAGACCAATTAGTCATGATCACTAGGCACAGTTAAAATGTTAATTGCTAAGACAGCCTATGCACTTTTGCTTTATAATTTTTAAAGCTTCACATGTTAATCACTGCAAGGGCAACACACTCCTAATGTAATAGGATGCAATCTAGGTTACATATGAATATTCTCCAAATTTTATAATTTCAGGTATTTGTCTCCTTACTCCTATAGGAAGACAGTACTTATATCAGCATTTGTGCATTTCCTGAATTTGGACAACAGGTTAGATTAAAATTAGGTTGCTTTGAATGTGTTGTGTGAACTCATGAAACTAAATTAATTCACCATAGTGTGATTACAGTCATTATTTGTAAAGTGTTCTATTCCTGAGTCATTAACAGAATAAAAATATTTAATCATGAATCACTATATGTTCACATAGTTTAAAACTGCAGTTGCAGCAAGTCACAATACAGTATTTGGTTAAAACAAGGAGTTGTAGCAATTAAAATGCTGGACAAAATAATTTTTCTTGTAAAAGTTCCATTACCTGCTCAGAAAATAGTTGTTGGATACTCACACCAATTTCAAATGTGAGATCATTGTTATCAGTACACATACAGGTGACCAAATAAAAGAGATGTAAGGATAACATATTTGCAAATACAGTAGAACCTCAGGTGATGACCGTAATCTGTTCTGAGAATTCGGTCGTCACCTGATTTGGTCGTCATCGGAAGCGCATGTGCGTAAAAAAAAATGGCATGGTGCGGAAGGGGAAATTGCCCCAGCTGTTTGGTCGCCACCCGAGCACCTGTTTGCGACCAGAGTACAAAATTTTGGTTGTCACCCAATTTGGTTGTGAACGGAAGCGTTCGCAACCAGAGGTTCTACCTCTATAAAGTGAGAGTTCAACTTCAGATAGATTATACTGTAGTTATTCTATCAATTAGACATCCATCATGTCTGTCCAGACTATTCCCACTGTGTTTTTGTTCCCAATTCTTTAACCTTTTGATTATCAATACTAATTGCAGATGTTCCATAATATACATTAAATGCTTCTTTTCCATTGAAATACACATGCTGTTAAATCAATACAGAATCAAAAACATGAAAACAAGCTGCTTTACTTTATAGAAGACTGTCTCATTCCTCTGGTTTTCCCTATGGGACTGCAGATCTAAAGACTACAATATATAATAGTATTAATAGGAAGTACTTGGGCACAATCTTCCACAGCTTTTTAACCTTTCTTATGATGACAGATTCTGAAAATCTTTTTTATCGTAACTTGCTATCAAGCACAGAGCACTTTGTGATGAAATGGTGCCTATGGCATGCTGAACCAAAAACTAAGTACTAACAGGAGATTAAATTCTGACAAGTCTAGATCAGTGGTCACCAACCTTTACAGCTTGGTGGTTCAGCGAGGAGAGGGGAACTGGGCCACCAAGCCACTACCGGGCTGTGGCCTGTTTGGAACTGGGTCGCAGGCTTGCACGCACACAGCTCAACTAGCACGACCAGTGGGCCAGCACATGTGTGTGCAGCTCAAATAGTGCAAGTGGTGGGCTGTTGAAGCTGCATGCGCACTAGTCAAGCTGCGCATATGCGCCAGCCTGCCATTCACAGTTTGGTTCCAAACAGGCCACAGACCGGTAGTGAGCTGCGGCCTGGGAGTTGGGGACCCCTATTCTAGATTGTTTTTGTGAGAATTCAGACTGCCATATTTGTCAGGCACAATTCCTTCTGCTCCTTATATGAGGAGCTGACAAGCATGTTGGTGCTTGTTTGAGAGGGACTGAGTAAACAATAAACATGTGTGAACATAACCAAGATTTTCTTGTTGCATTGTCTTCAATATGCTACAGAACTGTTGAATTTTGTTTCCATCCAGTTAAACTGTTGACAATCCATTGTTAACTAATCCACTATTTCATGCCTTAATCAAATTGCTTCATTTGACATTTGCAACTCAGTGGTTGCATCAATACAAGCAGACTTTTCATAACTGATTCAATTCAGTTGCCTCGGTTTGCCTTAACGATAAAGTAACAAGTGCACGAATATGCGTCGTACAGTACCTCCGTCTATTTTTATTGGCTACTTGTGGATTAACGTACAGTGCTGTGCAGATGCGGGAACCTGGATCAATTCAGTGAACCATGGTTCCGTTAATCATGGGTTAGCATTCCACGTAAAGACAGGGCCTAGCATCACCTGTACGAGGAAAACAGACTTCTTGCTCGTTATAAACTCAATATTTTAGGAAGCCTTCATTCCGGCTCGGGACCATTCCCCGCAAGGTAAGGTGGTGCCACGTGACCGCTAGTACCCAGACTCCAGAAGAAGGGGCGTGGCTACCGCCCTTTCTTGAGCTGCTACATGATGCACTTTCTTCCTTCGACGTGCGTAAGCGGTTCGGCTTCCTCTCGCGTTTGCGCCGGGACACGTGACAGGCAGAGACGGCGGCCGGCCCGGCTCAGAGGCCGCGTGTAGCGTTCGCTTCTGGCTTGCCGCCCCCTTCCTTCCTTCCTTCTCTCTCCCTCCTTCGGAGCTGACGCCGCGGCCTCAGCCTGGGCACGCGGGGAGCGGACAGGTACCTCGCCGGGGGGGAGGGGTGGTTGGTGGAGGGTCAGGAACGCCGGTACGAGGCGGATGGCGCGAGTTTCGGCCTAGACAGGAGGAGTTGGGAGAGCCTTCAGGAGTCCGGCCAAAGCTGGCCTGAAGGTGCTGCGGTCGGATGGCGTGAGGAGGGCCGGTGGCAAAGCGGAGACTCTGGATTGTCTGAGGAGACGCCAGCCATGCTTGAACGGGGTGGGTCGGTGGGCGCGACGCTGCCGGCTGAACTCCTCGGCGTGGCTGGCGGCCAGGGGGAGCGACCCCGAAGCTTCAGTGGCGGCTGGTGGGGCCCTCCGGTCTCGGGAGTGGCTTTTCAGGGAAGGGGGCTCAGGTGCCCCGCGGTGGCGGCTGCTTTCCGTGGTGCGCCTCTGTGTAGGAGGTGATGCTGCGGAACCCGGGCGGGCGGAGACAGAAAAGCAAGCGCGTTGGGGACTGCGCGGAAATGTGCTTAAAAAATGCAAGACAAAAGCCTTGGGCTGATCGAGAGCGCCCGCCCGCGGGTTCGCTTAGCCCATTATCCTCTTTATCCCGAACACAACTGCCCAGAGACGCTTTCCAAAAGCTCGGAAAGGGCAAGAAAGTCCTGCTTTCTTTTCTTAACGCGATTGTCTTCTGGGCCCTCCCTCCTCCCGGTACTTGGAGAAAATGATCTTTAACATGGAGGCCCGGTTGAATCGTTGCTGATGGTTGCCTGGCGGGATCGTGGAATAAAAGGATTTCCTGGTGTTTTCCAGTCTGCACTGAGTTTTTCAGTGGATTTAATCAGTAACACCCCCCCCCCATCAAAATAACTGCTATAGAATGGTAGAATAGCTTTATTTTTCTGTTTATGTCCCCTTTCAAGCATTTATGCTTGATTTAAAAGCTTACATTAAGAGGAATGAAACTTTTTTTTTTGTTACTATTTAAAATTATTGGTTTTTTTTTTTGCCAATTGACCAGTACAAATGTCTGCTATTAGCAACTCTTGATATTTTTATAGAATTGAGGGTTCCATATACTGATTTTTTTCATAGCAATGCCTTATATTTTCTGTTCTTAGGGCTTTATAAATAGATTATCCTTAAGTGTCTGTTTCCAATAATACCCTGGGTTTTATTGTAATTCTTCTAACCCTCTTTTGGAACAGTATCATGCTATTCAATCCAAAAGTAATAAAAAGTTGCCTTACATTAGGTCATGGTAATATGATCTTTTAAAAAATGGGTGTTTGGGAACATATGACATAAAAAGCTTACAAAACAGTAGAAGAAAGAGGAGCTTTTAAAGGAGGAAGAGCAGGTCCCATAGATTAATTTTTATAATAAAAGCATTCAGTCTTGATTGAAATGTAAAGAAAAATACAAACAGAGCTAGAAGTTATAGTTTTGTTTGGTCCTCTATCGTAGAATATTGGATGTATGTATAAATCCCACAAATATGTATAACTAAACATCATGCAGGGTTTTTCCCCTGAGATACAAAATATCAGAGCTTGGAAGTAATTGGACCACTTCATGAGAGGTAACTGGATTGCCTGCAACAAATAATTATTTGACATGGATGAGTTCATGTGCTCAGACTGAAAGGTTTGAAAAATCTGTTACATTTCATGGCAAAGCTGGTCATATAAGTATATTGGGGTGAGGAATCAGTTCTACCAAGAGTTTTAGCTAAAGGTCTGAAAGTGAAGCTGGAGGAGAGGGAGGAGTCAAATAAGTTGCTGTGTTTGAAGAATTTACAGCTTTTTTATCTTTAATTTACCATTTTTGAAAGATAGTAAATGAAGGCATCTGGCTTCTTCTCTTCATCCCATATCATCCTCTGCATTAATTTTATTTGCTGTCTTCATGTAATTTATTTTTCAATTTATTTCAGTATAAATCCTCCTTCTCAACTAGATCTCTCTATCTGGGGAAAAATAGAAGCAAATAGTTCCCTACCCCCTCTGCCCCACCATGACTAAATGTTGTGTGCTGAGTCATAAGTAGATTTTCACTGTGGTGCCTCATATTTTTCTACTAGCCTCTAATTGTTTTTCTTTTGCAAAAAGTTTTGTTTTAGATATTGTAGATAAAAGTTCATACTAGATTTCATTTATTCTGTGTTATATATTATTCTGTTTTCATAGGGAACCATAGCAATTTTATTTACAAAGTTCATGTAGAGTATTATATTGCATAAAAGTACTTTGTTGGTGAAATATGAAATCATTCCATCTGAGAAATTCTTTGGCTGATCTTCAACATATCCTACACCACAGAAATATGGAATTAAATTATCACCTTTCTCTATTAATACAATGTATTTTTAAGCCCTCATAAGCAAAATCTTGGATTTACATTTCATCCTTTCTTTCCTGAATATAAGCTAGGTCAGTGATGTTGAACCTTTTTCTGTTCGCGTGCCAAATAGCTGTTTTTCGGCTTATTTTTTGGGCTAAAAACCCGGGGGTTGAGCGCGCATGTGCACATGCCCCCCTGTGCATGTGCACCCCCACACATGCACGCGTGACCTCCTGGTTTTTAGCCCTTCCAAAAAGCTGAAAAACAGCTGTTTTTCGGCTTTTTTGGGGGGGGGGGCTAAAATCCCAGGAGTCGAGTGTGCATGTGCAGTGGAGCTGGGCTGGGCTGGGCAACGGCTGGCGTGCCGGGCAACATGGCTCCATGTGCCACTTTGGGCACACATGCCATAGGTTCGCCATCACTGAGCTAGGTGGAATTAAGTAAAGTTTATGTGTGTGGATTTCCTAAGTCTGGTTTATAAAGCAATGATATCAAATGTATGTAGCTATATAATTTTGAATGTAGATTAATTTCCAGGTTGCATTCTTAAGGGATTTTGCTGTTAGCTTTGCTTGTATGTGTATAACTACTTTTAATTTATGTTTTAATAATTTTTCTAACTACAGATAGGCAGTTTTCCATCATGGACTGGCAGCCAGATGAACAGGGCCTCCAACAAGTTCTTCAGTTACTCAAAGATTCACAGTCTCCAAACACAGCAACCCAGCGTATTGTGCAGGATGTATCCTTGAAATAATTAGCATTTCTACAGCATTGCTTGAGATTTAAAAAGAGAACAAAAAGCAGTTCTCATTTGCAATGAAGCTAAAGAATAGAGGGAGAAAAATGATATGTCACATTGGGGAATACATGTAATCCTCTATTTATCACCATTCGTTTAGTGATTGTTCAAAGATACAATGGCACTGAAAAAAGTGATCTACAGCTGTTTTTCACATTTACGACCATTCTAACATCCCCATGATCATATGATCAAAATTTGGGCTCTTGGCAACTGGCATGTATTTATGACAGTTACACTATCCCAGGGTCATGTGATCATCATTGGTAACCTTCCCAGTTGGTTTCTGACAAGCAAACTCAGCTGCATGATTCACTTAACTGCAGTGATCTGCTTAACAATTGTGGCAAAAAAGGTAATAAAACGGAGCAAAACTCAATAACTGCCTCAATAACTCAATCTGCATTCCAACAGCAATGGAAATTTTGGGCTCAGTTGTGGTTATAAATCGCGGACTACCTGTAATTAATTACTAATGAGATAAACAGTTTATTAACAACTTTCCCAACATACTACTTTTCTAGATATTTGGGGCTGCAATTCCCATATTTCTGAACCAGCGTTAATATTGATTGGATTTGTAATTTGGACCACTGGAGGATATCACAAGCTCCTACTCTAAAACGGTGCTAGCCGAAAACAAACCTGAAAACAGTTATTCTGGCAGTGTCTTATTCTTGTTGTAGCCTTCTGTAATGGGCTGGCTGGGGGATTATGGATCTTGCATTCCAGCATATCTGGCAAACACCAGGTGGAAAAAAGCTGTTGTCATAGGGCAATATGGTCTTATTGTGGCTGGAAAAAAGGGGCTTTTGGAGAACATATTAAGAATGAATTCTTAACTAATGCTACAGAAACTGAAACAGCTCAACCAGTTCCCTGATTTCAATAACTATTTGATATTTGTTCTGACACGGCTGAAATCTGAGGGTATGTCTATTAAATCTATTACAACACAAATTTTAAAAAGCTCTTATTATCTGTATAGTATTGGGACACAACATCTAATTTATAATGTTTGCTTAAATTAATTGGCCATTACAATATTGGGAAAATTAGATTTTGACTTAAGTGATATGGCATGTTTAGCTTCTGAGTAATGTTGGAAAACTGCCTGATTTAACAGCTTAAAGGAGATTTACCTTTTGATGCATGACTGATAATTTGGTGCTCTGTATGGCTTAGAAAGCAAAGGAGGATTTCAGGAATCAAAAAATCTAGTTTCCTTTGTTTTGTTTAATGCTGCTCCATTGGAGCTATGCTCACCCGTCAAAATGGTAGAGCAAGGGTTAATAGGCCGAACTTTTGGAAGAACTCCAATGAAAGAATCTAGAATAAGGTAAGAAGACAAGCCGATTGTAAACACATAAATTAACTTGCAAGAGTATAGATAAAGGTGTTTTGTGACTGATGACCAAAGGTCTGTTGTGTCCTGGTTTTTAAGTATACCAAAAGGATTGAAATTGTTTGGATCTTTATAATAATTTGTAATAAGCCATTGTTTGTACTAGAAACTAGTGAGACTCCTGAGTGAAATAACTGTAATAATTATATATTTACCTTTTTTTCCCCTTTAAAGCTTTTGCCAGTTTTGTTAGATGACTTAGGAACAAAGAATCATTTAATTCTACACACAAGATTTATTGGTATATTAAAATGCTCTCATTTATTTTGTGAAAGCTGGGGTTCATATAGCCCTTATGGTCACCCAACCTTACGATCTTTTTAAACAAAATTTAATCCATTAAAAGGCTAATATTATTAACTCTTAAAGTTTTCATTTTTGGTATTGAGGCAGTAGTGTTTACCCCATCAGTTATAGAACTTTGGTACACTGAAACTAAAAAAAAAATACTCTGTTGAATAATCCATGGATCTTGTTTTTTTTAATTTTAATTGAAATACTTATACTTATGTATAAGTATATACATAATATTTATGTATATCAAAATCAGCCAATTGTTGAATCCATTTTTTTCAGTGTCCTTATTCACATCATTTTTATTTCTGGCTTTTCGTATGTTATTATATAAAATGTCTCCGTAATTTTATGTAACATCTATAAAATTTAGTTGTAATCCAACCGATCTCTTTAAAACAGATGAACCTACCCGTTCTCTGAGTGGCTTGATCCTGAAGAACAATGTGAAAGCTCACTACCAGAGTTTCCCCCAGCCTGTTGCTGAATTTATTAAGCAAGAGTGTCTTAATAACATAGGAGATGCTTCTTCTCTTATAAGAGCTACAATTGGTGAGTAGTGGTAAGAAGCTGAGGATGAATTACTAACTACAATTAATCTGTGCAGTGTTTTGGATCTGAAACGAGCTCAGGAGCACATTGGAATGTGAAAATAGTATCTGTCTGCAACTCTGTGAGCAGCAGTGTTCCCCCACCCTGGATTGTATTGAAACTGCAAATAGCAGCTATGCATACCAATACTGGTTAGAAAGACATAGGTACTTTGAAGAGTTTCAGATAGATGCTACTTTCTCCTATATACTCCCAGCCTTCTTTTAAACATTATTTTTGAAGAACTGCTCTTTGTTATTATGAAGGAAGGGTTATAATATGTCTTTTTCTAAATTAGTGCTGTGAAAGTGTTTTAATTAGAAGCAGAATTATTAAAGGAGATGCTGCTTTAACTTGTAATTGTCAGCTAACTGTGCAAATTGGAACTTGTTTACCTCCCTCTGTGTATAGGGAGTTTTGTAAAAAAATAGGTGACAAGAGCTTATCAGACAAGAAGCAAGTGGACTTGTGTAAACTGGATTTGTTGGTATAGACCTTAGACATAGCATAGAGTATCTCTTTAAAGGCAAAAAATATAATTTAAACTGCAAAAGTTTCATTTACTCCAATTGTGGCTCTCCAAAAATTAATGTGTAGCATAAAGGATTTGTACATTTTATTTTAGTTACCTATAAATAATAGTTCCTCCTAGTATGTCTCAGTGGCTTTAAGAGTCTTAGCATGTTTTCTGTTAGATTAGTTGGGGAATCAACAGCTCTCTTCTCCAGTGAACAATAGGCAACAGAAGCATGTTGGGTCTCAAGTAGAAGTTTCATTTTTTTATAGCAAACATTATAAAATCAAAGTTCTTACATGAGAAATTGGTTTGTGAGGTGATCTTATAGTTCGTTCTTTGTTTTGGCAGGTATTCTTATAACAACAATTGCTTCCAAAGGAGAACTGCAGATGTGGCCAGAGCTTCTGCCCCAACTCTGCAATTTACTTAATTCTGAAGATTACAACACATGTGAAGTGAGTCTGGCAACTACATAGAATTAATTGATGGCTTGAGCCAGCAAGATGGTTTTAACTGCGGCTATAGAGTGTATAAATTTGGCATTGAAATTTTCCTAAGAAAGCTAGTGTAAGTGATGCCAGAGGCCATATTTTATTTAGTGTGTTAAGGATTTTTCAGTTATTTCTAGGTATAGTATATTACTATATTGAACTTCTAATTTATTAGTCATTTCCTGTTCATTGGAATCCTATGTCTGCTCAGTAATCAGCTATTGTGAGTTTACTCTTTCTGATCAGTAAACATTAGACAGAATCCCTCTGTGAGGGAGATGACGGTTTTAAAATTAGACAGACAGTCAGAAAAGGTTTCCCCTCCCAGTCAAGTCCGACTCTAGGGGGGGGTGCTCATCTCTGATTCACAGCCGAAGAGACAATGTTGTCTGAAGACATTTCCATGGTCATGTGGCCAGCATAACTATATGCTCAAGGTGCACACATCATTGTTACTTTCCCACCAAAATGATAACTATTTATCTTCTTCCATTTGCATGCTTTCAAATTGTTGGGTTAGCAGGAGCTGGGGCCAATAACAGAAGCTCATTCTGTTACATGGTACTTGCATCTCGAATGCCAACCTTGCTGTCCACAAGCCCAGAGTCTTAACTGCTTGGTGCTTGTGCCCCTCTAAGATAGATAACATAGGATAAGATAAAATATTGGTGTTTTCAGGATTTATGAAGTTGAATGTTTTAAAAAGCCTAGTTGATATTAGATAGTGTTCACAGTTGTTTTGAAGATGTAGTGTCATATTTCAGAAACGTGTTCTTGCTATACACAGTGTGATGCAGGTAGTACAGGTGGTCCTTGACTTACACCCAGTTGGTCAATAACCATTCAACCAACCCATCCTCAAAGTTACGACAGCTGTCTCATCCCTACCCCACATCACGTGATTGCATTTTGGGAGCTTGGCAACTGACTTGCATTTACAACTGGTTGCAGCATCCTGCAATCACATGACTGCATTTTTTTTGCTCTTTCTAGCAAAAACCTCACCCATTTAAAAGAATAGATTTGCTTAATGACAACACAATTCACTTTATCACCATCCTAAAAAGAGTTGTAACAGTCACATCTGCATTGGCTTACTGTCTGAATGATCTATGACTGAAATTCGGAGCTCCATTGTGGCTGTAATTTGAGGACTACCTGTACTCTTGTTTTACTGTGCAATTTTTCGTCATCGTAAAACTTCATAGTGAAAATGGGGTGTGTGTAAAAAGAGAGAGTTGGGCAGTATCATGTCCAACTGGTACTCTAAAAAAAGTTCAGGTTAAACATTTGCATCTTGGAAATATGGGTTTTCTAAGAATATATCCAAGTGTTCCCAGTTTTTACTTCTAAAAAAAGTTTTTTTAATAACAATCTAATTGGTACTTCTCCTGCAATCTCTTTAGCTATTTAGCCACTAGAATGGCACATAAGCAGGTTGTTGCGTAGGAAGTCTGGCTGTGAGTAAGAGGACAACACGTTCCTTCAAATTGGCAGCTTGTCTCTTTTCTCTGGCACAGAGTGAATACCGTTCATGTTAGAAAAGCAATTTGAGGAGCAGAGCCAAGCTGCAGGCATTCAAATGAATTTTAGATGCTCTTTGCCTGTTTTTCATCTCCATATATCGGTTACTAAATGTTACAATACTCTATAGGGGGCATTTGGTGCCTTACAGAAGATCTGTGAAGATTCTGCTGAGCTCTTGGACAGCGATGCTCTCAACCGGCCTCTTAATGTCATGATCCCAAAGTTCCTTCAGTTCTTCAAGCATTGCAGCCCCAAAATTAGGCATGTATTTATTCTAACATCAATGAAACATTTAATGGAATGTGCAATTTTGGATTAAAATTAAAGATTTTGGATTAAAATTAAAGATTTTGGATTAAAATTAAAGATAGTAATTAAAGCTTCTTGTAATATATTCACTGCTTTTTGATGGAATAAATAGCCAAAATCATATTGCTATCTAATTTCAAATATTTTGTCTGTCACAAAATTAGTAGTAGGTTTGGCAAGTAGCTCAGGTATCTAAACTAATCTTACTGATCTTTGGAGTCTCTGATTGGATTGATTTCCAATTCTCAGTTTTCTTAGCAATCTAAAGAGTGCTGACAGTCAAGGTCCACCCATTACACTATAGTACTTGTGGGTAATTCAGCCACAACTGTCTTAAGTTCACATGATGTTAACCCATTAACAATGATTTTGCAAAGTACAGTGACCAAGTCATATTAAAAAGAAAAGACAAAACATCTGATAATTTAGTGTAATAGGTGAATCTAGATAGAAGCTTCATAAACTTATGAAACTAAGCCAAAGGTCCTGGTTGAAATAAATCAGGAAATAAATGAGTAGTATAAATGGAAACAATTCCCTCCTTTGTGATGGGATTTTTCTTTCTTAATACTCTAGAATTTTGCTAAGTTTCTTAAAGTTAGATCTGTTTCTTATTTCACATTGCATGAGAGCTGTAAAGTTTGGAAACTGTTTTATTTAAGACGGAATATTTTCTTTTAATAACCTCCAACATTCATTATGATTACACTAGTATTATTTAATGACTTGTAAAATTAATTAGAGTAATTTCTCCTGTTGTAGAATTAGAGTTGTACTTGAAGGAACATTAGTTTGTGGGTTTTAATTTTGAAGGCTTTGGGGAGGAAAGAAAACAAAGGTTGGAAGTAAATAATTTCATTTTTGAATGGAAAATACAGGTAGTCTTCAACTTGCAACATTTCATTTAGTGATTGGTCGAAGTTACAATGAAAAAAGTGCCTTATTGATTGTATTTCATATTTATGACTTTGTAGCATCCCATGGTCATGTGATCAAAATTCAGATGCTTGGCAACTGACTCATATTTATGATGGTTTCAGTGTCTCAGGGTCACATAATCACCTTTTGCAACCTTCTGACAAGCAGAGTCAATGGGAAGCCAGATTCACTTAACAGCCGTATTACCTAACAACTGCAGTGATTCACTTAATAACTATTACAAGAAAGGTTGTAAAATGGGGCAAATGTTACTTAACAAGTGTCTTGCTTAGCAATGGAAAAGTTGGGCTCAATTTTGGCCATGAATCAAGGACTACCTGTATAAATAAGTAAAGAAATTTGTTTTGTTAAATTTGATCTATTTTTAGAACAAAATATTGGTTGTCCAGAACTTGAGATTATATCATATTGTTAGTAAATTACTGAGTTCAAAAGCAAAGGCTAAACCAAATATTTTTAAAGCTGTTGTTTTTTGTTCCTTAGGTCACATGCTATTGCTTGTGTCAACCAGTTCATCATGGAGAGGGCCCAGGCCTTGATGGATAACATAGATACATTTATTGAGGTGAGAGGAATTAGCCTAGACCAATGGTTGTTTTGAAGGTTGAGGTTTTATATTCCATTTATGTGTTAGGTGTTCTATGGACTCATTAGTATTATAATTTTAGAGTACAGTTGGGTAATTCCCAAATCCTTTTCTCCAGCTCCCAGGAGGGAGGTGAAACATGCAGCTCCTGACTTTGTGAGCTTTCCCACATCCAAGTAAATTCTCTTCTTTAAGGAGAAATCACTTCATCTTAAATAAAAAGAAGCCTGTGAACATCTTCTAGACGTTTTCTTTCTGATTATTACAGTTTTTGGATCAGGTATCATGAAACTGGAAACATACCAAATGTTTCTATATCTGAACAATGGTGGGGAAAAGCTGTGGAATTGTTTTTTGGAAATTTATTTACTGGCTTATGTGTAGATGAGGAGGCCTCGAAATTTTAAGAAATGCCAAGATTCTTCAGAGCAAAGTTTGATGTCATTGAATTAACAGTTCTTTAATCTCACAACATATGATCAGATTTTCTTTTGTGATTATTATATTTGTCTACTACTGTAACTGTAGGGAGTATCAGGTCTTTTTTTTTTTGTCTAGTACTTATATGATTTCTTAAAGGAAGATAAGGATTTCAACATTTGCATCCTTAGCTTTCTACGTTTTAGTAATTTCTTTTTACTGCAGTTACATATCCATGGTCAGAGGCAACCTTAGAAAACACAGGGTCCAGTACAGAGAGAAAGGTATTTGGTTCTTAATACCAACATATTCCTTTCCCTAAATTTAGATAAATATAATATGGCCTCAACTATGCATACTGAGGTCATTGTTTTGCTGTCTTGTGCTACCTCTGTACTTGAAAATTTGCAGACAGTATCTATGAAAAACTTGAATATTCATAGAGTGTACAACAAACAGTAAGCTTGAAGCTTTTCTGTTTTCTTCTGTATACACTTGTTTTGGCTTTACTAACTTTGTTGTCACCATTTGTCCATTTGTTAGAAATACTACTTGCACTTGGCTTGAGTTGCATGCAAAATAAATGCATTTCTGTATTATTGACAAATAACACAGATTGTAATGTTTTTCTGCATAGGAGGGAAGGTTTTCTGTCTAGGCTGCTACAGTTCTAGAAGATCCATTTGTCCAGTTGTTGAAGATGGCATGATTCATGACTTAAAATAATTTTTCCCCATTCCATTCTTGGCAGCACTTATTTGCCTTGGCAGTAGATGAAGATCCTGAGGTCCGAAAGAATGTTTGTAGAGCACTAGTAATGCTGTTAGAAGTGCGAATTGACCGACTGATCCCTCACATGCATAGTATCATCCAAGTAAGTACTCTTGCTTTGAAAAGTTGGTCCCTCTAAACCAATGATAGCAAACCTACCACATGCATGTCAGAAGTAACATGCTACAACATTTTGACTGTCACATAGCGTTTATCGATACCCGACAACTATTCACTCTGTTGATGTTTATCAAATATAAAGTTTACGATGATTACCAAAGAAGCTGAATGAACAAAAATACAAGAAACATGTGACCCTGCACCATCCAGTCTAAAATTTTGCCTACATTGTATAACATTCTGGAAGTTGATATTTGTTCACCAGTTTTTTGGGGAACAGAGATGAGAAAGGGATAATGTGTGCTAGCAACTTGAGTTGCTCCACTGGCCCATAGAAAGGTTCATTCTCACTGACTTATGCCACTTACGTGACAAGTCACAAGCAAATACGTATCAGGTCACTACCAAATACAGGTAGTCCTCAACTTACAACCATAATTGAGTCCAAAAGTTCTGCTAAGCGAGCCATTCGTTAAGTGAGTTTTGCCCCATTTTCGACCTTTCTTGCTACAGTTGTTACGTGAATCGCTGCAGCTGTTAAGTTAGTATGTGGTGGTTAAGTCAATCTGGCTTCCCCGTTGACTGCTTGTCGAAAGTTTGCAAAAGTTGACCACATGACCCCAGGACACTCATAAATATGAAATAGCTGCCAAACATCTGAATTTTGGTCACATGACCAGGGGGTGCTGCAACAGTCGTAAGTGTGAAAAACAGTCATAAGGCACTTATTTCAGTGCAGTTGTAACTTCAAACAGTCACCAAATGAAACGTTGCAAGTTGAGGACTACCTGTATTCTCTATTCAAAAATGAAAAATATTTACTTCCAACCTTTGTTTTCTTTCTTCCCCAAAAGCCTTCAAAATTAAACCCCACAGACCAATATTTTTTCAAATACAATTCTTAATTCTACAACAGGAGAAATTAATTTTACAAGTCATTAAATCTAGTAGTATAATCATAATGAATGTTGGAGGGTTTTTAAAGAAAATATTTAAGAATGGTCACTAAATGAGGTGTTGAAGTCAAGGAGTATGTGTACTGTTTTTTGCAGCAAACACAAAGCAAAAGAAATGGTTTCTTGAATCAAAGCTTTTATATCATGTGGTTTTGTTTGTTACAGTACATGCTTGAGAGGACTCAGGACAGTGATGAAAATGTGGCATTGGAAGCATGTGAATTCTGGCTGACATTGGCTGAGCAACCCATCTGCAAAGAGGTGCTGTCTTCACCTCTAGTACAGTGAGTAATTTAATAGCAGCAGTAGTGCATGGTCTAATTTTTGATCCATGAACTTTGTTTTCATGTTGTAAGTGATTGATATTTACATTGTGAAAGTTTGCAGATGGTTCCACTATTTGTATCCTTTCTTAACAGAAGCTTTGTGCAGAAAAGGAGGCAAAAAAGGAGGTGGAATAGTGAGCTAATTTTGCTTATCTGAGTTTCAACTTGGCCGAATAGTTTATATTAAAACTATATATTAAGCATATATAGCTTAATGTATATGTTTGTGAGCTTTCCTTAGAGAAACTAATACAATAAAATAACAGAATATAGAAATGAAAATAGTTAATATATATCCCTTTGGTCCAAAGGAGTATTTTCATGAGAAATAGTCCGCAAGTATTTTATTCCAGTTGGATAGTATCTCTCACCATAAACTAAACTTTAGACTCCACCAAGCCAACTGTCACTGTACTAGTTATTAATTAGAAAGGTGGGA
The DNA here is from genome assembly GCA_032468235.1 of Pseudoxyrhopus heterurus. Taxonomy (NCBI): domain Eukaryota; kingdom Metazoa; phylum Chordata; class Lepidosauria; order Squamata; genus Pseudoxyrhopus; species Pseudoxyrhopus heterurus. The sequence goes on along the minus strand of JANHJO010007198.1, from coordinate 318,291 downwards.
CAAGTCGGTTGGCCACCCTTTTCTAAGCAAATCTATCTTCATATTTCAGCAAGTGAAATTGAACTTGCATATCTTGGCATGTCATTTAGATTGCTACTTATAGGACTGAGCATAAGACTTGATTACTCTTTCCAGAACTGGAAAGAAGAAAAATATTTTAAAATTGCCCATCAATTGCTATTGCCCAGCTATTACCAATTGCCAATGGTAGACTATTGCCCATCAATTGTTATGTATATGTGTTATATTCCTATAATCATCTCACATATTGATATGAATTTATTGTAGATTTACAGAATTACAGAATTAGAAAACCAATCCCCTGTTCAGTGCAGAATACACTACAGCATTTCTGATTGGCTCTCTTTAGGAAAGAGAAGTCATCACATAATGTGATGGCCTATTTAACCGATTAACAGTTCTTACAGTTATAAAGTATTCCTGATTTCTGGCTTGAACCACCTTCTTTGTAGCTTTAACCCACTAGATCTGGTCTTGCCCTAGGACAGTAGTTCTCAACCTGTGGTCTGCAGACCCCTGCAGATGTCATCACTTGGGGTCCGCAAAGTTGTAAAGAAATGTTATTTAAATCTTGAGTTAAGTCTTGGAGGCCCACAGCCATGATCCATGGCCACAAAAGATGTTTAAAAGGGGTCCGTGGTGGTGAAATGGTTGAGAACCAGAGCCCTAGAATGTCTATCACTTTTTTTAAAACCACAACCCAAGTCTGGATGGACTTTATAATTTACTACTACATACTGTAGTTGCTTGCCTAACAACAGAGGCCATGATATCTTGTGTGAATACTTCCTTGCCTTTAAAAATAATTCAAATGTTTTTCACCTGATAAACTAATCTATCTCATTTTCTTTTAACAGATTGATTCCCATTTTGGTGAAGGGCATGAAATATTCAGAAATTGACATCATATTATTGAAGGTATTACTTTGACCATCCAAACAATTTAGGAATACTATATTGCTTAGTTTCTTGATAGTTTTTCTTTTCTGACTTTTTATCACCACTCCTAGTTCTTTACTAAGCCAAGTTAATTAAAGTGATATTATTCTGTGTTGCATAGTAGCTTCAATACTGCTTCATTGTTTTTTATGCCATTGTTACTGCTGAACATCCATCCTGGTGTAGTGGAAAAAAGATTGACATTTCTATGAAATTGAAAAAGTACATTATCAATTGCAAAAAATGTAATACACATATACACTGTATACACACTGTATATACTGGTCCCTTTGTGTCAGTCTTGACTTCTGGACTAATCCTTGTAGTTTTCTTGGCAAGATTTTTCCAGAAGTGATTTTCCATTGCCTCCTTCCACGGGTTGAAAAAGACTGAAACCCAGGGTCACCTAGCTGGCTTTTTATCTAAGGCAGGATCAGAACTCCTGGTTTCCCAGTTTCTAGCCTTGTGCTTTACTACACCAAACTGGCACTCATACTTTATATATCAGATGACAAAATAAAGTTATCAGCAATAAGTCAAATGGTATGGATTTTTGCCTCTTAAAGTTATAACATATTTGTAAATACAAGGAAAAGGCTGAGCAAATGCATTTATGGAAATGATGCATGACCTTCAACCTGACAGCAGTGATGGGTTGTTATATTCGTACTGTCTGATCCATGGAAGCATTGTTTGAAGCCTCTTGAGAAGCTTGTAGTTGACTTCATTCTATCAAATGTTTAAGTAAGCATTTTGAAGTATTTTCATAAGTTGATTTCTCGCTAGTCAAATACAGAAGGCTGCAAGTGAACATGATATCCATGGTCTGTTGGATTCTTATCTGAATCTGTTCTATACAGAGAGTAACCATGTGGGTTTCAGAGAATAATTCAGGTATTTTATTGAAGAACCAATGGAATACTATATAGTGTTTTGTTTTCCTAGCAAGAGAGATTCCATATCAAATGGGATTCTATAGGCTCTTTCCTCTCACTTGCAGGGTGATGTGGAGGAGGATGAAGCTATCCCAGATAGTGAACAAGATATCAAACCTCGCTTTCACAAATCACGCACAGTTACTCTGCAGCACGAAGAGGAGCGGTTGCAGGATGAGGAAGATGGAGAGGATGAAGACGACGATGATGACACACTGTCTGACTGGAATCTGAGTGCGTAGGGGAATTGGTATTAAATGGTGCTCTAGGGATCGAGAGTAGTAAAATGCCAGGGATGTGGATTCTGGGAAATAGTGCACATGGGTCAAATGGAGAGAGTGCTATACTACGACCATTTTTGAGCTTGAAACTTTAGCACCTGTGTAGGTGAAATGGTTAATGCATTTTCTACTTTGCTGTTATATGGAATTGGATTATAATTAGATATAGAAAACAAGTTTTACTGGGAAACAGTTGTTAACTCTTCTTTGTGGATGCCCCCTTTTAACTCTAATTTTACATCATCTTGGCAGGGACTTGAAAGAAGAGCATATAATTAATTTTCCAATACACACCATTGAAATAACAAATACATTTCTGACATAACAGGGTTTAGCTCTTTGTACTTATTGATGTGAAAAGTTTTTCTCCTTTCAGAATTTGTGTCATTTCTGTCACATGGCCCATTTCTTTTGCAGGGAAGTGTTCGGCTGCTGCCCTTGATGTGTTGGCCAATGTCTTTCGAGATGAGCTCCTCCCGCATCTGCTGCCACTGCTCAAGGGGCTGCTTTTCCACCCTGAGTGGGTCATCAAGGAGTCTGGAATCCTTGTCCTAGGGGCAATTGCTGAAGGTGAATCTTGAAGTTATTAACTTAAACCAGAATTTCTTTCTACTGAGGGACAAGGACATTAGTGATCACTTTAAAAAAAAGCATGGAATTGACAGTTTTAATAAGTTTATCTGAGTACATCTAGATCATGTACTAAAAACATTTTTTTGCATTTCTAGGCTGCATGCAGGGCATGGTTCCTTATCTTCCTGAGCTGATTCCCCACTTGATCCAATGTCTGTCAGACAAGAAAGCCCTGGTGCGTTCCATTGCCTGCTGGACCTTGAGCCGCTATGCACATTGGGTTGTAAGCCAACCCCCAGACATGTATCTCAAGCCTCTGATGACAGAGTTGCTCAAAAGGATTCTTGACAGTAATAAAAGAGTGCAGGAGGCTGCTTGCAGGTAATCTGCTTCTGGAATGCGTCAGTTATCTGTGAAGGACAGCATTGGAGACTTAAGATTTTTTTTTCTTTATTGGCACAAATATGCTTTCTTATTTATTTATTTATTTATCTATTTCTTGTGTTTCTTTTAATTCGTAATCAAAGTGGCTAATAATTAAAATACAAATAGAACATTGATGATCCTTTACCACCCATAGTTCTCCCTGCTTAAATGTAGAAATGTCTTTGTAGAGTCCCAGCTGATTATTGTTATCTCCTAGGCTTGATAGGGAGCTTAAAAATGCTTAAGAAACGTATCTGGAAACCTTGAGCTTCCATCTGTAGCCTTGAATAAAACTAGAATCTGTAGCATGAATGGATTTTTGGGAAACATAAATGCTGTATAGTGTATTACATATTCTAATGCCCTTTATTCCTGGCAGTTTGGCTTGGGATCATGACTTCTATTTGTCATTGTGCAAGTAAGCAGCTTGACATTGGGTTCTTGGAAGAGCGTAGCCTCATTTTGCCTGCCTATTATAATCCTGAGAAAGAAACACTGGGAGAACAATAATTATTACATTGCCAGCTTGCACCCAGAATATATGTTTGTGTGGGCTGGCCACCCATATCCTGAAGCATGTCTTTGCTACAAAACACCCGTTGTAAGGCTTTCTACTGTTATCTTGAGGCTTTCTTTGGATATGATGAAGAATTTGATGATTGAGCTCTATCACATGATGAGTCATGTATTCGTACTGTCTGATCCAGAGAAATGCCCTTATATTTGAGATCAAAAATAGTAATTAGGCTAGCACAATAAAACTAATGTTTTATCCAAACTGAAAGAAGTATTGGGTTGACTTTTCATTTCTATCTGTCCACTTCCTGGTGCTGTTATCCTTTGGGTTTGTATTCACTTCTTATTGTCATTTTTTTTTAGTGCTTTTGCCACCCTTGAGGAAGAAGCTTGCACAGAATTGGTCCCATATCTCAGTTTCATTCTGGATACTTTGGTTTTTGCTTTTGGAAAATACCAGCATAAGAATTTGCTGATCCTATATGATGCAATTGGCACTCTGGCTGATTCTGTTGGACACCACCTCAACCAGCCGGTTAGTACATTTTTTCCTGTTGGCAGCAGTGTCAGCAGAAACTGCTAGCATTCAATGACTGTGATTAGTTGAACTGTCTCCCTATTTCTTCCCACTTGAATAAAATACTATTAGTGCCAGGATTTTTGAACATCGGCAAATCCAGGTTGTGATTTTTTTTGTTTTCTACCCAATAGGATAACACGGGGAAAGGGATATGCTACTTATATATCTGTTTTCTTTAAAACAGAAATCCTTAAATTAAATGTTCTTCCATAATAAAATTTGATGGTAGTATAGGTAGGGATCTGACTCCCAACAAAAGAGTATAAGCCATGGTGGGGTTCCTCTTTTACGGTTCTTGGATTTCTACCAAACCTGTTTCCTTAATGCTAATGTCCCACAGATGGGATTTCTGGAAAAGAAAAGCAGATAAATATTCAGTTCATGACTGTTGACGCTCTTGACACGAAGAGATTTCCTAGGGACTGGAAGAACTTGAAGGAAAGGGTTAGCTCAGTGGAAGAGATCTTATCCTGCGTGCAGAAAATCCCACACTCTGTCTTTGGCATCTTCAGTTAAAGGATCTCTAGGTAGTCCAGGTTCTAAAGTAGAATAGACCAGGATTATGCAGATTCTGAGGAAACAGATAAATATTTAGAAAAAAAACCCTTGAATCAAAGAATCTTTTGGGGCACCAAGATAGAATAAATTTCAGATTCTTCCACATCAAAACAAAAGCAGAAAACAACCTCCCCCTAATAATTAAGATTAGCTTCTTTATAGTTATGGTGAGCAATGTTATTGCCAGTATTAAATAAGTGGAAGTTGGAACTCATTACTGTCTATTGCAAATCATTCAGAGATCAAAGTTTACCTTCAGCCCATCCTAAAAAAAAAGGTAGCCCTCAGCTTGCAGTTGGGACTAGAATTTCCATTGTTAAGCGATGAGGTTGTAATACGCGACTGCATCATTTAGGGATAGCATCCCTGCAGTCTCGGTTGGTGTCGCTAACTGAAGCCTATAGTTATTAGGTGAGGCAATTTCCTGCCAACTTTCCACAGTCAAACAACAGAGGAAGGAAGTGGCAAATCCCAGGCAGGCAGGCAAGTGGTTCCTACCGGATAAAGGAGGGACCCAGGAGGTATGGAGAAGGGTCAGGGAGAGTAGGCAAGATTGCAGAGAGGGTCAGGGAGACAGTGCATGAGGGACACAGGATGGGGAAATTATAGAGGATGCATAAGAGGTGCAGTGTGGGTTGAGGAAGGTGTGAGGGTGTACAAAGAGGTGTGCAAGAAGTGTGGGTTGGAAGGTGTGGAGGAGTGTGAGTGTTGCAACACAGAGAGTGGCAAGACAGTGCGTGGGTGGTGCATGTCAGGGAGGTTACACAGGGTATGTACAAAAGTCAAGGTGCCGGTTGGGGAAGCTGGTAGAGAAGGTCATAAATCTCTGGGGTAAGTTTCCCTGACCTGCACACCCTTCCTCAGCCCTCTGTACTTGTGCCATGCTGGTCACCAACCACTGATTTTATGGGGGAGCAAGCAGGGAAGGTTGCAAATGATGATCACATGATTGCAATGTGCTACAACTGGTTGTAAGTGTGAACTGGTTGCCAAGTGCTCAGGTTGCAGTCATGTGACCATTGCGGTGCTGGGAATAGCCAGAACTCCAAGGACCAGTCAGCCATCATTCATTTCATGCCATTGCAACTTCAAAAAGTAGCTGAATGAATTGTAGGTTGAGAAGTACCTGTAGACTATATTGAACAGCTGATGATCTGCCTCTGTATTAAGTGCATCAGGAAACTGGCCTTCCAGATATTACTGAACTGCAGTTCAAAATAGCCTTCAATAGTGATGGGTGTATGTGTGGTTTACTGTTTTTAGAAACAACCAAGGTGCTACAGGTTCCTACTTCAGGTATATGTAATGAAAGATTGATGGCAACATTCAGTTGCTTGGCTCCTTCCTGGTCAGCTGCTTAATCACTTCTCTTAATTTACTTATTATAGTCAAAATCTCAAAAGTCAGATGTTATGAGTAAGAACTGAAATTTCTCCAGATCTTTTTTTATCCATCTTCTACTTGTGTTTTTATGAATAGATGCCCCTATTAATGCAAGTGTTAGCATTTGCAAATCTGGTAAATATTACTCAATTAATTTGAATTCTAGCAGAAATCCCAATGCCAGAAACATATATGACAAATTAAAATTGAGACTGTTTGAATCCATAATGTACTGAATGATTTTTAGTTTTAAAGATTCTGGACTGATGCTGGCAATGGTTCCAACTGAAATGTGTAAGTTGCCTTATTTTCCCCAGGAATATATCCAAAAGTTGATGCCTCCACTGATCCAGAAATGGAATGAGCTAAAGGATGAGGATAAGGATCTTTTCCCCCTCCTAGAAGTAAGTAGACAATCAGCTACTAATTATTTGGATGGGTTTTAGTGCCTCAAATGATATGATTAATGTCCTTATGCATGAAAAATTGACCTATCTGATGCTCTGTTTAAAGATAAATGTCTTACTCTTGTCTGTAGGTCCTGTTCTCTGTAAGGATTCGTCTTGGTGTGTCATTTTAACAACTTGAGAGAAAA
>JANHJO010007198.1:290593-300697 GCA_032468235.1 Pseudoxyrhopus heterurus | reverse complement strand
TGGGGGGGGGGGGGGGGGCCCCTCCATAACCAATTGAAACAAAAACCAGGGTATCTCAGTGGCAGAAGGAAAGGCCTCTATTCAGAGGCCATCATAGATGGAATGGGGTGGGGTGGGACTCGGCCCTGCGCTGAGAAAAGGGAGCAAACTTAAACTGCAACACTCTTGAGAAGGGGATCTAACTAGGGGCCATCATAAAGAACTAGCTAATAATAATAAAGGATAGGTTTAAGATGTTAAAAAGGATTTAAAAACTACAGTGGTTTAAAGCCAGCTGATGAAGAGGGAAGGGTTAAAATGTAATCCAAGGGGGTTATACTACTGTATATTTCCAGTCACTGGGATTTAAGAGATCAGCTATTCTTCACCTTTTCAAGACTGCATGGTGACCAAGAAGTAGATTAGCAAATCTGTGAGTAGCCCATAATGACTAAGTGTAAGCATTTTCATCTAGGAACCTTAAAGAAACCCACAAAATCTTTTTGCCATAATAATTGCCATGGCACTGTGTGCTAGACGTGATGCTCAGTGCAAAGGCAGCCTATGATCTTGCAGGGACCTGCTAGCCATCTAGAAGAGCAGTCTTTTTCATAAGAAATACTGTTGGAGAAGCATGTCTTCATTTTTTTTAAGATGCCACAGTGCAATGAGTCTTTTACCCTGTTGTTCAGCTGTTACTTTGTGACACTGCTATTACATTGCTTCAGTTGCAGGAGGCAGGAAGGAGCAAGGAGGGAAACTGAATTTCACCTGGGAATGACTACACAGGACAAACATGGGCAAAAAGCAATGCATTTTTTAAATGGCTCATGGCATACAATGTCCTGCGCTCTTCTGATCAGAGTGGTATTTTACATGATGGTTATTTACATTTTCTGTCTTAAGGACTTCTTTACCACATTCACCATCCTGGCTTACAAAAGAAATAGTAAACATAACAAAGTACAGAAGAATGATTAAACAGGGAACCCCCCATGAATGATCAGTGAAAGCTTGTAGCTTTTGCTGCATATTTAAATGGAGTTGCTGTCTTAAGAAATTCTTATCAGATCCAATTACATTATTCTCTGACAATGGGGGATTACTGAATGCTTTTAACATAGTTAAAGCCATAGATTTTTTAATAAGAAACGAACATGTTGAAGTAGAAGCCCATTTCCCCAAAGGCAGCTAGGATGTGGGGGAAAGGGAATACTGCTTCACTTAATGAAACACACTTTTTGGAAAAATGAGGAATGCTTGAGGAGAGGTAATACTCAAAAAGAATGCTCTGCAGAATAAACAAGAACAAGATTTGTGCAAAGCAGTGTTTGTCTACAGACAGCTGGTGACAAGGAACAAGTGAGCTGAGCCACATCTCCAGCTTTCTTAGCAGATCCCAATGGAACTTCGGCAACATCAGGATTAATAGCCAGACAACTAGGTTGAACTGTGCCTTGTGTCCTGCATTGCTTCTGAGGGTGGTAAACAAAAGTGGTGAGACTACTTAGATGTTAAAGAAGATTTATGTGACAAAAAGGACATCTCTTTCGGGGGTTAAAGTTATACTTTCTGACAGTAACTGATGGTGACATTCTCAGTACTGTGTATGAATTTTTAAAAGTGTATTTATGAGATTGCCCAGTAACTTAAGCTTCACTGATACACCTATCTACATTTTTCTTTATATCTCTGGCCTCTGTTTCATATGTTAATAATGCTTGCAGTTCTTGGAATTTGACATAGAACTTGCTGGGGCATTACCATTAAGGCCTTTGTGCCAGAAAATCATTTCATTTTGGAGATGGCACATACCTAGGTGAAAGCTGCTATTCTCATTTTTGGATCTGATTGTTAGAAGGTGGGGCACACCCTTGCATCTCTGCATCTCCTCAAAAAGGTCAAAGAAACAATAGTAAAATTGCAGATAGCAAACTTCCTGAATTCATCTTTTTAATAGCATCAAACTTGAGCAGGTCTCTGAAAGCAATTGGCTAGTTCTTTGCATTTTAATTGTTTTATTACAAGTGTTCCTCCTTGTGCTGTATTCTCCTTGTCCTGGGGGGAGGGGGAGCAGAGATTCTATTGGTTTTTAAATGCATGGGAAAGATATATGCATATGTGGAGGTGGAATCCTGGCTTGTGCTTTGAAACCAAGTTTCCAGGAATATGAAAAGAAGGCTGTGAACTCTACCATCCAGTGAAGTTTAAGCTACTTGGCCTTGACTGCCTCTTGAAATGGAATTTGTCTTTTGTACAAGTGCTTCTAGTATTGCCTCCTGTTTGTTAATCCTGGATTTGTATATTTGTAAATGTGCCGTAATGTTTCCAATGGTGGAACTGCAGTGTACCTAGTGTTGAAGCAGCTGCTTGCACCTTGCTCAAATGAGATTTTTCTCATTTTTATGTATAATTTTTTGTCAACTAAAAAAAATTCCTGTGACTCCAGTTTCCTTGTTTCTGACCACTTTCTTTGTCTTAACTTAAATGCTTTTCATTGTATTTTCCAATGTACTGATTCGGTGTTCCCCCAAAATTCAACTGGGCTGAAGAATCCTGAATTCTGTATTTTCTAATGCTCAACTTTTATTAATTTTTCCCTTGAACTGCCTTGTTGAAGATAGTACTTCTGCGGAGGATGGGAAACTATTTTTTAAAATAACTTCAGTTTGTTGGTAAAAAGATTTGCCTTTTCAAGTTATTATAATACAGTTTGTTGGTAGAATGAAATATTTTTTTGAAAAGATACACTTGAGTAATGTGGAATTAGAATTCTAAACGATACACAAACCCAAGATTATTTCCTTTCTAATACAGATGTATGTGCTAGAGAAGCTGCTGGAGCCCTTTGATAACCATTATTTTGCAAGGAGCTCAGAAGATATTTATGCAAATTCTCAGGCTTTCAGAAAAGAGTAAAATTAGAGGTCACAATAACTGTCTTGTGCTGTATCCTTAAAACGAGACAGCTGTAACAACTTTCCTGTTACTTGGACTTGAGGTATTAAATGTACTTAGCTTGGCTAATACAATATACACCAGACCTTTAGTCATTAGCCAATTTTCTGACAAGATTTTGTGTTTCATTGTCTATATTACAAATTTGTTACTACACAAAGTCAACTGCAGGAATTTACTAACTGTATTTTACCTGTCTGGACAAGGTTGTCCTGGGGTGCCTTTAAACTAGATGGTAGTCATGCGTGTGTAATGTTTAGTTACCAAAACATATTTCAGTTATCAGAATCAGAATTCTTTTATTGGCCAAGCGTGATTGGACACGCAAGGAATTTGTCTTTGGTGCGTATGCTCTTAGTGTACATAAATTTATGTACATAAATTTATTATTTAAATTTATTGTTTAAATTAGTGTACATAATTTCAGTTATATTTAAACAAAAGTAAAATGATTGTATATTTTATACATGCATTTGTACAATATAACTTTATACTATATACTTGAACATGCACATAACTTCATCCATACATTTGTTCATACATATATTCTAAAAACCTTACAAAGCAATCCTGTCCTGCTGAATTCCTCAATTGTCTTAATCCTTGTCGAGATGTTAACAGCAGCCCGTTTTGCTAATAGCAAATGTAAAAGAATGTTTTTAAAACACTGCCATAAGCCAGATTTCGCGAAGAATATGGTTGAGGCTGCCAAAATGCAAGCTGCTGCCCGTGGGACCATTGTTTTAAAGCTGCTATCTAAGTAGACGTTGTGCGCACGCTCCGTATTTCGAACTCAGAAATCGGGGTCTTGTGGAAGCCGCCCGTCCTAAAAGGTTGCTTTACGTCATCAATTGGCGCCGGAAGCGGTTGCTCCTTGGAGACGAGACGCGCGAAGGCGGGCGCGACCTGTCAAGACGAAGCTGTCTTAAATCGACGGTGCCGCTTTTTCCCTTCCGACGAAGCGGTTGAGGCAGGCTGCCCTGAGTATTCGGATCCTGGCTCACTGCTGGGGCCGGGAAACAGGACTCGGCGTTGGGATTAATCTGTGGAGCTCCGCATCTACAGAACGGAGCTCTTCCAACGGCGCTAAGGCGGGCGTGACCACTCTTCGTATGCCCTGCTGTCTGTCTGCCTGAACGGAGGAGTTGACTTCGGCAACAAGAGCAGCTGGATTTTTCACTTGCTGCGCTTCCCGGATAGGTCCATGATAAGAGTGCGTGGAGGAAGGAAGCGAAAGGAGGAGGAGGGCAGCAGAAGAGCAGCCCTTTTCAGAATCGGCTCTGGGCTGTGTGCGCGGGGAAGAGCAAGATAAGGAGGTTCGGTTCTGAAGAAAATTGTTTGCTAAGATTGTGATAAAAAATGTTGAGAGAAGCAGTTGCTTTTGCAAGATTTGGTCTCTGCCTCTTTATGGTGTCAAAGGATAAGCTTTCTTTCCGGAATCTGTTACAGGAAGCTCTTAGCATATTTCTGGGTTTATTCATTAGGAAAAATGACAGCCATTTCAGAACAGACATTTTCCTCCTCCTGAACTATGCTTTGCCCATAGGATGCGCATGAACTGAACATTCCTGATGCAGCTGGGAACCATAGCATTGCATCATGCAACAGTTTTATTTGCATGGACTTGGCTCTCATTTTCAGATGAAAGTTTGGAAGTCAGAATGCCAGCCAGCAACTTTTGTAATCTTATTCTTTTCTCTATCTATGAAACATTATTGTTTGAAAAGAGATAAAACCAAATAAGATAAATTTATTTCTCCATTTATCATTCAGAAGTTGTCATCTTGTTAATTATCTAGGAATTTTTTTGAATGTCCAATAGATAATTTCTTTTTACATCTCGTACCTTGAACATCATTTTAAAATTGTCAGGCTTAAGTGTACCTATAATTTATACTCTCAAAAATTCCCTTTTGCCGCATAAAACTTTTGCATTATTATTTGAAATATCAATTTCTAATAAAATAGGGTGTGACTTTGGTTTTTATCATTCCTTATCTGAATTGTTTGCTTCTTGCCTTCCTGCAGCAATGGAAACTGCCCCAGGTTCTTCCGTTGAACAGCAAGGCTCTGACAATGACTCTGAAACAGACAGCAAAATAGATCCAGATACCCAGGCCCTGGAGTATGTGGAGCGTGTTCTTGGAACTTCAAATCAGTCCAGGCAAGCAACCCAGTGTCTGCCTCCAGAGTCTCTCTCAGTAGGTGGTAGAGTCCGATCATCAGACCTCAAATCACCTCTAGAACTGAAAAAATCTTCTGTTGTTGAAGAAACTTCTTCAGGGCTGTTATCTCTTCCTCTAGAGTTGATTTTAGAAATCTGTTCCTATCTGCAAGCCAGGTTTGTTTTGCATGTCCTTCCTTTAGTCTGCAAGACACTGAGGGACATTGTTCAAGATGAAGTCACTTGGAGAATTCGACTTTTAAAAAGAATTGGCAATTGCTATCCAGTTGTAGAAGGTAGGTGGGTTTTCTTTCTAGCTGTTGGTGACCTACTTTATATTTTAGCTTTTCACAAGCAGTTTCTTGTATCATTAAATTTTGATTTTAGGGGAAGGTAGAACTGGTGTTTTAAATGTAGAGGATGTTGGGAGGAAGAAAGAAGCTAAAAGGAGATTTCCTTTGTGTCTGAAAAGTAAGAGGGTTATCACTCAGAACGAGTAGAAATTTCACTCGAGCTACTTTTCAAATGCTGTAATTTGTAAATATTGCTGTAAGAATTCTGGGTAGAACAACAATAAATATTTCCTAGCCTGCTTCTCTTTCATTTTTGGAGTGTTGCAGGTAAGCTCAATAATATTGTCTCTGAACTGATAGTACCAAGTCCTTTACGATTTAAAGACAATATCTTTAACGTGTTACTTCCCAAATTGCAATATTAGAATTTGTCATAAGTTATTTTTGCAGTGTTGCAATTCTGACTCCATTATGTAAAACTCCTGTATTTTAGTATCTATTCTTTTTTTGTGTTTAAATTCTGTAAACATGTTAACATTTATATGTAAAATCACTACATAAACATAAATACGACACATAAACTTCTCTATATTGCTTATATATTTTTTTACATTAAACAAAGGAAAGCTATCTTTTTATATGTTTTTTTAAATTTTTTGGCAGGTAATGATTTTAACTGGCCAACAGCTTGCATTGAACTAGAGGAACACCTCCAACAATGGGCAGAGAGTGGCAAAAACGCAGAGTATTTTTCTCTTACTGAAGGGCACTTTGCTTCTGTTGATTCTGTACTACTGCTTCAGGTAAAAACCTGTCTCTCTTTTCTGCTTTTAATGATGCAGCATTTTAATGTTCTGACAAAGTATATCCTTCAACATCCAAAGTTTAGTTAAAAGGAGCATATTGAAAAATGCATTTTAATTTTTGAGAAATAACTAACGAAGTTCATCTGGCCAAATAGTTTCCTCAATGTTATGCTCCATTATAAGCATAACTATCTCATAGTAGGAGCTGGTTGTGTATTTGCTAGCGTTTTATATCAAATGATTCTTTAGACCTAAATGCTGAGTAGAGGGTTAACTGTGGCCACTTCCTTTTTAAAATATATATCCTCATTTGTCTATCACTTAATCTAAAAAGTATTCCTTGTTTGCTACTATTGCTTTCCCATCATTCTTACTCTTGATCAATTACTGCTAAAGTACTGTATTTGTCAAACCATTACGATAATGTCTTTATAATGGGCTTTTAGTTTTATGTTTATTTATTTATTTCCATTTATATAGCCACCTATCTTACTTATAGGATTTGGGTGGCTTACATGTAAAAACAGCAATAAACTTGTATAAATTAAAACAATTAAGACAATAGATTACAAAAATAAAAATGGAGGAGAATATCAACCAATACCCATAAGCAATGCAGCCATCTTGCAGGCACGGGGGTGGGACGGTGGACTTGACTTCAGGGATTTCCTAAAGGCCAAGATTGACACAATCTGACCTAAGGGAACATAATTTTCCAGACAATGGATGATGCAACAGAAAGGGCTCTCCTGTTAGATAGAACTCCTTCATGCATGGGACCTGTAATACGTCCTTTCTGCTGGATCTGATGGAATGGGTAAAGGTAATCAGGGGAAGGCAGTCCTTCACAACAACCAAGGCTTGTGTCCTATAGGGATTTGTAGGTCATTATCAGCACCTTGAATTGAACCTAGAAGCAAATTAGCAACCAACGCAGCTCAGAGAACAGAGGTATAATGCGCATCAATCTTGGATGCACATAACTGCCCATATTTTATTTTATTTATCAAATTTAGAAACCACCCATTTCCCTCACAGAGGGACTCTGGGCAGCATATATATAAAATATTGCCATATTTTGCACCAGCTGTAGCTTTTGAATGCTCTTTAAGGGCAAGCCTATATAGAGCATATTACAGGAATCCACCTGGAAAGTGACCAGGGTGTGAATGACAGAGACTATACATAAGGTGGGGGGGGTTGTACTGAAAAAAAGTTGGATGTCTGCTCACTGTATGTGTGATACTACTCTGAAATATGAGGGACACTAACTTATCATTTATTGTATCATTTATTAGCATTTATTTTTGTTATCCAGGGTGGGGAATTGTGTATTTCTGGCTCTCGAGACCGAAATGTCAACTTGTGGGATCTAAAGCAGCTGGGCAAAGCACCAGAAAAAGTTCTAGTGAAAGCATTGGGGACAGAGCGCAATGGAACACACAAGGTAACTGGAAATTCTGAAGCAGATCAATATATTAAACATAAATATTAAGCATTATTACAGAAATTCTGTATTATCAACTCCCATCTGATAGCCCCATTCCATTTTACATTATATATGTACATTTTATCGTTGTATTTTATCTTTGTTGTGAGCCGCCCAGAGTCCTCTGGGAGTTGGGTGGCATATAAATACAACAAAATAAAATAAATAAAAATAAAATAAAATAAATTGATAGCCCCTTTCCATTGTTTAAACTGGAAAATAAAGTGCAATGAGTTTCTGTGTGCATGAAGTATATACAGGTAGCCCTGGAGTTACTATTGTAATTGAGCCTTCAATTGTAGTCATAAGTAATGATAGTCATATAGCAGGTCACCACATGACCAGAACCAGTTTTATGACCTGTTTTGCAGTGGTCATTAAGCAAATGCAGTCATCATAAAGTGAACACTGTGGTCATTATGCAAACCCATTGTTTGCTACGGGGCAGTTTTGTCAGAAATCAGAAGTAAACGCTGGTTTCCTGCAAAATTGTAATTCATGACTGTGTGCCTGAAGGCTGTTGCAAATGACTAAATGTGGGCCGGTTGCTGAGCGCTCAAAATATGGTCACATTGGGGGAGCAGACATCAGAATTTCAGAACCAGGTCATAACTATGTTCTGGGGGAGCCATCATAACTTGAAACAGTTGTTAATTGACTGGTCATGAGTCAAGGATTACCTATATGTGTATGACAATACTCATGATTTGGGAATTCTCTAATTAATAGCAGTACATCACTGTTTATCTCTTTTGAATGTTAAACTTTCCCCTTTTACAATATTCTCTGGTAGCTTCTTTGTTGTTTACTGTAAAAAAAATTAAAATGCCCCATGCTTTTTTATGGCTAGTTACAAAGAAAAGTAGGTATATAGATGAGGTATATGCATGCTATCCTGGCAGAAATATGGCCTCTTGCTTCCAGGAAACAGATGACATTTAGAAAACCTTTCAGTCCTCTCTAACCTCTGAGTAGGGAGCGATCATTCCCAGTGAAAAGGAAGGGAATGCTTCATCACTTTACTATGGTGATGCCTCAGTGCAGTATCTTCTGCAGTGGATATAGAAAGTCCATGCACCCCTGTTAAAATGCCAGGCTTTTGAGATGTAAAAAATCAGACCAAGATAAATCACTTCAGAATCCTTTCCACCTTTAACTGATAAGCTGTACAATTCAATTGAAAAACAAATTGATATCTTTTAGGGGGAAAAATAACAATAAAAAACTTACAATAATCTAGTTGCATAAAGATGCACATCCTTAAACTAATACTTCGTTGAAGCACCTTCTGACAACATTCAATCTTTTTGGGTAGGAGCCTATCAGCATGACATATCTTGCCTTGGGAATCTTTGCCCACTCTTCCTTGCAAAAGCATTCCCAATCTGTCAGATTGCAAGGGCATCTCCTGTGACCAACCCCCTTCAGGTCACCCCACAGATTTGCAGCTGGATTCAGGTCTGGGTTCTGGCTGGGCATTTGATCTTCTTCTGGTGAAGCCATTATTTTGTTGATTTGGAGCTATGCTTTGGTTCATTGTCATGTTAAAAGGGGAAATTCATCTTCAGGATTTTAGCAGAGATTTTGTGCCAAATTGACTGATATTTGGAACATTTCATAATTCCCTCCACCTTAAAAAAAGCCCAAGTTCCAGTTGAAGAAAAGCAGCCCCAAAGCATAATGCTGCCACCACCATGCTTCACTGTGGACATGGTGTAACTTTTGATGGTGCACAGTGTTGTTTTTGTGCCAAACATACTTCTAGAAATCATGGCCAAAATGTTCATCCATGGTCGCATCAGACCATAATACATTTTCCCACATGCTTTTGTGTCAGTCTTGATGTGGTTTTTGCAAAAGGCTTGGATGTTTTTCCTTGTAAGAAAAGGCTTCCATCTTGCCACCCTACCCGTACCCCAGACATAAGAATATGGGAGATTGTTGTCACATGTGGTATAAAACCAGAACTTGCCAAACATTTCTGCGGCCCCTTTAATGTTGCTATAGACCTCTTGGCAGTTTCTTGGATCAGTTTTCTTCTTGTTTTTCATCAATTTTGGAAGGATAACCAGTTCTTGGTAATGTCACTATTGTGCCATATTTTCTCCACTTGTTAATGACTGTCTTAACTGTGCTCCACGGTATATCCACTGGAAATTTTTTAGTGTCCTTCTCCTGACTTGGAGAATGAGAAGGCTCTTATGAGCCTTGAGTGGTGCAGCGGTTAAGAACGCAGTACTTAAGTAATTTAGTATTCAGCTCCCAGCTGCCTGCAATTTAGCAGTTCGAATCCCACCAGGTTCAAGATCGACTCAGCCTTCCATCCTTACGAGGTAGGTATAATAATAATAATAATAATAATAATAATAATAATAATAATAGCATTAGATTTGTATACCGCTTATCAGTGCTTTT
>JANHJO010007198.1:231531-258550 GCA_032468235.1 Pseudoxyrhopus heterurus | reverse complement strand
CTTCAACAATAACCTCAAGAGATAGGTTGGACTGTGAGAAAGCATTTGCCCTCAAATCATCCTGTAATCTTACATGACTGATATTTTGACCCTGCCACTACTGCCTCACGTAATATTTTAACTGATGCTATTAATATACTACTTAATGTGAATTGCTGCTGTTGAATGTAGGAAAGTATGCCAGATAAACAGAGTACTATTACAATAATGAAAGCCAGTTTGGAGTAGCAGTTAAGGCAACAGGCTACAAACTAGAGGATTGTGAGTTCTAGACCCACCATAGACATAAAGCCAGCTGGGGGACTTTGGGCCAGTCACTCATTCTGAGCCCTAAGAAGCAGGCAATGGCAAACTTCTGAAATCTTGCCAAGAAAGCTGCAGGAATTTATCTGGTCAGTCACCATGACTCAAAAACTGACTTGAAGGCACACACATTAAAATAATACCTCTGTATTATAGTTCAAGAAGCATGGAAAAATATTTTAGGAGGGGGCAACTATTGTTAAGAACTGCCATTGTTCTTTTCATTTCCCAGTTACCTAATAGTAAAAAAAAAAAAAAGCACTGATAAGCGGTATACAAATCTAATAGTAGAAAGTAGCCATAAATCTGTGCAACCTAGGCCCTCATAGGGAAAGAAAAGAGGCAGCTTTTGAGATCCAGGCACAAAGATCTTTTGTTTTATATATGAAGGATGACATCTTCTGCCCTGTAAAGGTCAACATTACTTTTTATATTACCTGTAGCTGACAAAATGGAAGTTATGAGTTTTACTGATTTGCATGCACCAATGCACTGATTATTAGGGCTGCCTCAGTATTTCTGAAGTCACAAAGGGAATTTAAAGCAAGGGGAATGTAAATATAGTACCTGCCTGCAATTCCTGAAAGCATCCCAGGATCAGAAAAGAGGCAGTTGTTTTAAATAGTGGTAGCCAGTACTACATTTGTACTGTACATGTCCTGAAGCCCCTTTTTGAAATCAAATCTGAGACATTGTACACCCCTACTTTTGTACATGCATAATCTCACATTCTATACAACAGACTTCTCTGTATACACACAGTACGTCAGCTTCTCTCCTTCATATAAATTCCATATATTTGAATTGTGTTTTTGCTTCAGGAATACTGGTATGATATGTTTGGTGAGCAACTACTGTAGTTATGATAAATATCCACTCTGAGAAGAAATGGGGTTGAGACCACAGTTTTATTCCTTGATGCTAGTGATATATTTTGCTACCCAAGTTTTTGATCTCTTGCTTTGCATTGAAAAGATTTTGTAAGTTTCTCTTGGTTAAAAAAAGTGTTTGAAATGAACCCAGAAATATGCCACATAATTAGTGGCAGATATACATAAAGATACATAGGTTAATTTATATTATTTGGAGAGGCAAAAATGGCATGGGCTTTACATTCTATGAACATGGAGAAGAAGGTAAACTACTTTTGTGTGATTCCTTTGGTTAGGAAAAACATCTGATGACCAGGGGTATGACAGAGCTTTGCAGATGCTGTTGCTTTCCAAGAAGTCAGCAGCTCAAGGATAATGATTGAAAAAGGAAAAATATTGCTTGGCTGTTCATAGCAGGCAAATTTACTAAAGTTTCTAGAATAGGATAGAGTTTGTAAGGAGATGAACACTAAATATGCTCTATGGGGAGACCAGACAAAGAAGCACTGATGATCATATTTATCAGTGGTCTTGACCAAGATGTTCCTTTTTCTTCAAAACTTGCACTGCCTTGCAGATTTCACTAAATTTTCTCACTACCGGTAGTAATCAAGGATAAGGTTTTGCCAGCCATCCTGTTGTTATTTCAACCTGACCAGCATGCCACAGGAAAATTTGCAAAGGCCACCCAGCTGAAATGAGGTATAAGGAGTTGCCAAAGTGTTCCAAAGACTCCTTGCAGACTGCACCCATGAGATCCAGCATGTGCAGTCACACAGTGGGAGGAACAAAAGATGAATCTGTAGGAGGATAAATGGTCTCAGAAGTCTTGAGGCAACAAGAGCATCACCTAAGGTGGAAAAGAAAGCCCAGTCTAATCAAAGTGCTTTATATAGTTCTTATACTCCATGCCTCTAGAGAAATCATAGAGTTCCCATAGAATCAGGAAGAATATTTGGGCAAGAAGGAATTAATAACCCTTTCATTTCACATAGTTTTAGTGTGTAACTTTTTCCCATGTAACTCTTAAGTCTGACAGTGTCCCTACCTTCTGACAAATCCCTATCTTCAAAAGAAGAGGCAACCTACTCATCTTTGTTTCTTTTCTTTGGCTTTCAGTATTTTTTTTCAACTCTTTCTACCCCAACATCTCAGCTTGATTATAATGCTTTATCCCAGCACAGTATGACAAGTGGCCCAAGGCTAGAATGCCATACATGTGTTAAAAATATGAGACAGAGAAAGAGAAATACCATATTGATTTCATCTATTTTCTAAAAAGAAGATCCGGAAAGAAAAATTTGAAATTCTTTTTTTATTTTTAAACCAAAGTAAGGTTAAATAATGATACAATTCCTGTCTGTTCCCAAAGGTTAGTTCCCTCAAGGACTGGTTCTCTCATTAATTTGGAATCAGTTCCAAAAGAGTCTGGTTCCAAATCAAATACTGAAGATTTGTAAACAAGCTTTGGGTGCAGAATATCAACCATTTCAGCCTGTGATTTAAAAAAAAGGTCAATTTTCTACTTTGCTTAAAGTTGGTTTAAGTTGTTACAAACTAATTGGTTGTTGCAACGATAAATATCAAAACTTCATAAATTACAAACTCTGGAATCACTGAATACGGAAGCAAAAAACATGCAGGAGTATATTAACTTTCCCTCATTCTGCTAGCTGCTTCATGATTTGATAACTTTGCTAGATACAAAAAAAATATTTAGAAGTCATAGAGAATAATAGCATGTGGCAATGCTGAAGAGGTATTGCTTTGCTTTTTGTTTTGCTTCAGCTTTACAACGTTAGGACTTAGTGGTAAGTTTAACTCTGCATGTCTACCACTTATTACCGTAAAGGCTGAACTAAAGCTCATAGACAACAGGTATCATTTATATCCTTAAAAAACAGTCCGAAACTAAGCTCCTTCTCTACTCTCACGATCTAGTTTTTGTTGCTTTCTTTTTGAAAGGCGGGTGGGAAGATGACAACATCAGGAATCCTAGCTTCTAGCATAACCTGCTCTAGCTGTTAGCTTATGCAGCCTGTCTACCAAGCAGTTTCCCATGGGTACTAATTATTCTGAGGTGGGGCCCATAATTGCCTTGGTTGGAGCAATTTAATGAGGCTGTCTGGCTGCTCCCTGCCCATGATCATATTCAATAGAAATTCCACATGCCAAGGAGTGTTGTAATTGTAGGATCCCTGTCTTGTCCAACAGTAAGGCAGTGCACAAGCAGAATGGTAAAGGCGTACCTGTTCTGCTTAAGGGAGGCTGGCTAAACAAAAGCAATTCCAATGAGCGACATGCCTTTTATGCAACTTTCCAACTCTACTGGTATAAGTGTCATGAGAAGTAAGGATTGAGGGATAAAGAGAGATATATAGCCTATACTCCAAAGAAAGGATTCTAAAGATAAGGGGTGGGGGGGGGAGGGAGAAACTACAACTTATTTAGGCTGAGATTTGTTGGTTAAAATGGATAGAAAGAAGGAAATTAATGAAGGATTTCAGCCTCCAGCCAAAGTGTGGGCGGACTAGTTAGTGCTAGAACTTGTGCTCATTTGCCAGCTTTGTAACCAGAACACACCTTTCTTTACATCTATTAAAATAACCCAAGAATTTTGAAACAGCTAGTACTAATATAAACCTACTGTGTGTGTGCGCCCGTGTGTGCATGTGCAGAGATATATGCTTCAATTTGTATGTCCAGTTAATGCATATGAAAGTCTTTTCTTTATGCATGACTGAGAATTGTTGCAAACAGTTTCTTTCCTTCTATTTTGATGCAAAAGTGTTTTTTTCTGAGTTACATTTACATTTCTAAACTAGAGAATACTGGGCATTCTTTCTCTTGCCACTATTTAATAACATCTCAGGAAATTCTGTGAAGAGAAAAGTAAATTCCACATCAATTGATGTACAGTGTTTAATCAGAATTACCTGGTCCAAGAAAAGAGTGGTTACCAGACTCCAAATATCATCCAATAGAAGGTGTATGTGTTTATGGGGCTGCCCCCTTCCCACACTCCATGAGAACATAGGAACTTCAGCAGGTGCCGGATACAGCCTGCCTGGTGGCAAGGCAGAACAAGCCATCCGCTCCAGTATCCTGTCTCCAGTAGTAGCTGGTGCACAGGAAACCACCCTGATTGCGTTTAGCATACCAAACTTTCCTCACCGTGCAGCCCCACATCCTCAATTAAGAGTGTGTGTGAGAGAGGGGGGAAGAGAGGGAGAGAGAGAGAGATGGAGGGGGTTCCTGTCCTTCAGCCTGTGCCTTAAGGGGGTGGAGGAAATTCAGATTCCTGGCAGAGTCATTCTGTGTGTGGGGGAGCCTTTAGTTCTGCTGCCTTTGTTCTGCTGGAGATATGCTTGGGGCATTATCAAAGACCCCTCTATCTATTCACAGAGGGAGTGTCTTGCACAGGCAATGGCATGACAGGGCTCCTAGGTGCAATGCAGAATTGTCTAGGGCTGTCAAGATTTCCCTCAAGCATAAAGAAGCTAGGAATGCAAAAATGCCCGCATCCACAGTAATCTTAAGAATAAACAAACTATATTACATATTAGGGAAAAGAGAGAAATGTTTAATTTCTAAAGCTCCAGTTCTTTGCATTCTAACAAAAGCGAGATTAGGCAAACGTTCCACTCAGATGACAGACCAATGACAGTGACATGGGCAAAGGGCCCACTGCTGGGGCATAGGATATTTTGGCCTTTGAGCTTGAAGGGAGAAACGTTCTGCTGAAAAAGACCATGATCCAGACTGGCATTTACTCTTCAAGATACAAGGCAGGGAGAGGTCTTTCCTCACATTTCTAGGACCCATAAATATGAAATAATGCTAAGTTGCATATGTATTTAGGGACCTTGGGGACTCATGTGGCTGTGCCTTATAATTTTCAGAAGAACATAATTAAAATCATATATTAAAAGAAATGCTTCATTCTAATAAAATATGTAAAAATGAAAAGAGCACATATTTCAATCACTTAAAAAATCCATCTCTCGACCAGAAAAGAAAATTCAAGTTAGTATTGGAAGACAAGCATAAAAAAATCTTTACTATCTACACTCAAAATGGAAAACTTACAGCTTTTTAACAAAACAGCAAAAGCTACATGTCACAAAACATGCCTCATCTTGACCGTGAGAAAGATTTTCATGCACCCTTTCCTCCTTACTCATCGAAGTTGTTAACAATGAGTCCTGGACCTGTCACTGTGTTACGAGTGCTTAGAAGACTAGTGTGGTAAATATCTATGGAGATTCTCATTCATCCAGGTTATGGTTGTTCCAAAGGTGCTTTTTCAAAAGGCAACTGGTCTTTGATTTGCCTTGAAGATGTTTCACTTCTCATCCAAGAAGCTTCTTTAGTTCAGTTGGATGAGAAGCAAAATGTCTTCAAGGAGAACAAAGTCCAGTTGCCTTTTGAAAAAGCACCTTTAGGATTAGTGTGATAGATAATATCATGGGAATTCGGTCATTGGTAAAGAAAGGCCAAGGAATCAGATGCAACATTCTTTCATTGATCCATATGTATGCGTGAGTAAAATTACTGTATGATTTTTAAAAAGGTATTGAGAACTCTATAAAGAGAGCAGAGAAGAACAACAGAGATGGTTTTGTCTGGAGGCCAAAACACATGGTGAACAGTTGCAGGAACTGGGTATGTCTAGTCTAATGAAGAGAAGGACTGGAGGTGGCATGATATCAGTCTTTTAATATATCAGAGGTAGTCACAAAGAAGAGGGGGATCTAAGGGCAAAACAAGAAGTTAATAGAAGGAAAACTCAAAGAGAGATGCAACCTAGAACTAAGAAGAAATTTCTTGACAGTGAGAACAATTATTCAGTGGAATGGCTTGCCTTCAGAAGTTATGGGTGCTCTACCACTGCAGATTTTTAAGAAGAGATTGAACAGCCATTTGTCTGGAATGGCATAGGGTTTCCTGCTTGAGCAGAGGTTTGAACTAGAAGACCTCCAAAATCCCTTCCAACTGTTATTCTGTATTCTGTAAATTAGACTTCAAGTTTGAGACTTATGATCAAGTACATCTGCTCATTCATGCAGTCAAGCAGGTTACTGAGTAGTACTCAGTAGGCTTATATTTCAGCAGATCAGCATCTCATCTTGAAATACTTAGCAATTGCTTTTAAAAATACAAAATTATGAAAGAGATCTCACAAAATCATATTTTTAGCATTTTGCTATACCTGAATGTCTATAAAATAGCAATAACATGTAATCTTTAAACCAGATGCTGTGCTTTGCTTCTCAATTATTTTTCAATTACCTACAGTATCTTATGTTGTTTAAGAGAAAGACTTGCATGAATTAAAATCCTTAATTATAGGACAATATTCTTCAAAGTATCTTTTACTATGTTAAATTTCTATGCTATTAAAGTTTAATAAGAACTATAGTCCAGCAGACGAAGGCATCTGGCTGAAAGAAAGTTGCTTGTTTTCCTGTCTTCATTTATTCCCTACTTGTACGTGTAGCTCAGAGTAACAATGAATATGGGAGAATGTAAGGTCTTCTATAAGCATCTTTGACTAAGAGTAACAGGAATAGCGGATATCTATGAATGTGATCATCGTTTTTGATCCTAGTCAGACTTCTTAGGTTATGTTCGGCACCTTAAGTGTGTGTGTTGGGGGGTGGCGGGGAGAGAGCAAAGCCTGTAAACTGAAGATCAATGGTATGCTTCAAACTAAATAAACAAAGGTGTGGAAATTTTGTTATCATTGCAACATCCAGGAATCTCAGGTAGCATGACCAATGGTAAAAGGATGCCAAGAGCTGCAGTTTCAACATCTGGAAGGCCACAGGTTTGCAGCTTGCTTTTATGTATGCATTCTATGCTTAGCAGTCTTACAAAAGTAGGTCATAGTCCATCATCTTACTAATGCCAAACCACTTCTTTGTTTTTGCGCCCACAGTTAAAGCAGCCAAGCTGTGACAGAGAGTGACTTTTGGACTGACTCACCAACAGGCGTGGCAGCTTTTGTGGGAAGATATAGGGTTGGTCTTAACTTGAAATCTCTCCCTCTTCCTAACCTATAGAAGAAATGATATTGTACTAAACCATAATTTTGTTAACCCCTTCTGCGATCCCAGCCAATTATGGCTTATTTAATCTGGTTTAATAGAATGTTTGAGCCCAATCATAAATTTTCTGTGTACTGGGAATTGTGTGCAGTGGGAGGAAGTTGGTTATGCAGGATTTCTGAAGCAGAAGTATTTAAGCATCCATAAAAATTTGACTTGAAATTCTTCCAGCCTCTAGTAAAATCTCTTAATTCACAAAAAAAGCAAACAAAGGAACTAAACTACTTTGTATCACTCATTTGCATTTTAGAAACTTCAAGCACCTGAGGAATTAATTCTATAGGCCAAGGACAATCACCAGATTGTTATGGAGGAAAATTACCAGGTTGTGGTCTCTCAACTGGAAGCAGCTCAGATTACAGGGAGTAAATTCCTGAGCACTGAATCACAGCAGAGTTCCTTTAGCCCTTGGGGCCCCATCATCATTAATCTCACCTCACCTGCTTGCTCAGCTATTTCATGACATATCCACTCAAACCAGAGAATCCACAGGAAAATGCTTTAAAATCTAAAGGGGAATTTAGATGATAGCATTTATTAAATACTAAACACTTGATTTGTGGTTTGCAAGTATAGCATGAAACTCACTTGTAGTAGGCTACTTAGTATTAAAACCGGCTGAAGTCATTAATTCTTTCTTGTTCCAAGTCTTCTCACTGAACTATCTCTGAAGTATCAAGCAGCTTGCTGATAAAAACCCAGAATTCAGCTGGCTAGACCACGCAAGATATGCTTAGAGGTTCTCATTGAAGGAAAAGATTTTCCTGGTTGTTTGCAGTACATTCAAGGCCCATGGGAGTCAGCTGGCAACCTGGGTTGAACCACTAAAACATTTCTGAAAGGGTTCAGATACATGATCTAGGTACCACACATGCTGCTATGGAGATTACATCAAGATATTGCAACTTGCAAATATTTTGTAAAGCTCATCCAAGGTCTTGTCTGCCAATCCTGTCCAGCTGGCTACTGGCCCATATTTATGGAAAAGTTATTTTTGTTCATCATAAACAAGTTTACAAGCTTCAGTTCCTGGAGCTCCAAATATAATCTTCCTATGCAGTCAGTCACCCTGAAATCATGGTAGGTACTGTTATGCAACCTGGGCTACCTGAGATGGGGAGATGCAAAACGCAATCCCATCTGTTTTAAAGGCCTGTGTAGGAATTTTCACTTCTTGGAAACAAATGTAGGCTGATTTCTAAACTGACTTTTAGAAAAATTGATTCAGTATGTTCTACTTTAAGCATTAAACTAACCAACTTGCACATGAGCCTGAAATGTTTTTATATGTACTTCTGAGAGATTAAAACATATTTTGCTTTGGATTTGAAATTCTATTGATTTCAATTGCACTTTATTACCTTATATTTTTGTGCTTTTTAATAGCATGAGATCTTGTCTATTTCATGGTAAAGCCTACAATTTCCCCTCCCACATCCTGCTCTATTATAACCCTGCATGGTGGTCATTTTTTAAGCAAAATTAAATACTAGAATTTTTTTAAAAAAATCTTTATTTTACTAATCAAAATATTAATTACGATGAATGGTAAGAAACAAAAGCTTGGGGGGGGGAGGTTGCCCACTTGAAGGCAAAAGAAAAATGTAAGACACATACATGTAACATAACGAAGTACCATAACAGTGAACAATCTACAGCTAGTTTTATGAAACTAGCACTTCAGGAACACATAACATTTTGTTCCAAACTGTACAGCTAGATTGCACACACACATATACCCCATAACACATTAACTCTGGTACAATAGGAACTGCTTCAAAATTTGTGCAAACAAAGCAGCAGTTCTTGAACAAAAGAAAACGTGGTATGGAATTCCACAGAAACACTTGATTTTTGTTTTAAGAAAAAAGACCTTACAAAACACTTCAATATAAGGATCATAGTACAGTACAGGTTTCACTGCTCCTTTTTGGGTATGAAATAATCCAAGCTGTATAACAAGGAAAAACATGTTTTATGAATATCACAACATTATTCCTCATCACTGTCCCAAACAAGTCAACAGTGCCAGTCACCTAGGAAAACCACCAAGTTTCTGAAATGACATCTTACAAAAAATGCCAATCATCTTCCTCTCCCTCTGATCACGAGCTCCACCCACACCTTAAAAAAAAACACAGCAGCCACAAACACACACACACATATACTGCTAAGGCAACATGAACAGGAAATCCCCTGCACTCCTGGACCCAGAGTAATGCAAATGCTCATCATATGACAGATGTGTCATACTAGTATGACTGGTCCGTTTTTCCCCCCTCTCCTTCCTGCTGCTCTCGCCATGGATGCTTTGGCAAGACTAATCAGGTTTAAGAGAGCATTTCTGGCACAAAGAAACAGGCCACTCGATCATCCTTAATTACTAGATAAGGGAGGGGAAAGGAAGGGATGGCCCTGAGCAAAAGAATGCTGGGTAGTTCCCCCCCTCCCCCCAATATCTAAGGAGTGGAGCTGACAAAAGCTGCTTTTCTTCAAAAGCTCTCAGCAGGGCTGTTTAACCCCTGAGGGAATAAGCCCCGGCTGCCTAAGAAAGCCCCTTTCAGAAAAGAGGGAGAATCCTCAACCCAGAACTGGCAATTTAAGTTAACGCAAAGCGTTATCGAAAATAAACGCAGCGTTATTCTCGAGCTAGCACCAAAAGTAAAAAAAAAAGTGCACGCAGCAGATAGTGGTTGCTTTCCACCCAGATCAGGATTTGAAAGGCCTGACGGGTTTTTGTAAGTCTTTCCCCTTTTCTTGGAAACGACTTCATTGCCCACCCCACCCCCAATACACCCCAAGTTCTCAGCCTCTTCCAGGAACAGCGACGTTCGCGCTGGCGTGACCAGTTCCTCTTTCGGCGGGCAGCCATCGCGTCCCAGTGCCAGGGAGCGCCCTCCGCGGCCAGCCGTCGCTCGGCCTTTTGTCTCGCCTTCTTTCCGAGTCACCAGAGCGTCTCTCGCCTAAACTCGCAGGGGGAGGACAGGGGGGTAAAGGCCTCTCTCGGGCTCCCCCCGCCACCATCAACCTCCCGCCGTCCTAACCGCCAAAGTCCCGCCACCGAGGAGACAGGCGGTACTGAGCTCCTCTGCCCAGAGAGGGGCTTCCGCAGGCTCCGCTTCTCCGCGGGGCGTAGTTTTCAGCTACGAGTCCCCGCGGGGGCGGTTTAGAAGGCTACCACGGCCCTCACCATTATGCTCAGAACGCCGTCGCCTTGTCTGCAGTTCGCTTTGGGCTCCTCGGCGCCTTTGGCCGGCGGAGGCTGGAGGATCAAGCTAGAGAACCGGTCCTGCAGGATTCGGGCTAAGCTCGGAAAGGGCCCTTCTTGCCGCTGGGGCTGCCGCTCGCCTTCCTCCTCCGCCAACTTCGCCTTCTTGCTAGGCACCAGGCCGGCTTCGGCGGCGCCAATCTTGCCTAGGCTGCTGCTGCGGCGCTTGCGGCTCGGCTTCCTGCTGACTAGCAGAGGCCCCGAGGCGCCCCGGCTCCAAGCCGTCTGGGTCAAGGAATGCGCGGGCAAGCTACTGCCGGGCTCCTCCTGGGTTTCCATAGGTTCCGGCTCCAGGCTGCCGCAGGGCTGTGGCGTGGGTGGAGGCGCCTCCTGTTGGGCTGGGGGGAAGAGGATTGCCGGAGGACCCTCCAGATGCTGCGGGCTGGGTGCCGTCCCCTGTAGGTCTAGGTGCGGCTGCCCCCCCGGAAAATTTTCCACGCTTCCTCCGCCCATCTCGTCCTCTTCCTCCAGCTTGGCGGAGAGGTAGAGGTCGCGGGCGTTCCTCATCACGAGGGAGAGCTGCAGGCTGCGGTGGAGTCGGAGGCCGCCGCGCTGCATGCGCGAGTGATACATCTTCCACACCGACATCGTCATAATACGCTGCGCTTCTTTCTGCACCTCCATGTTGGCGGGCGCTCTCCGGGCTTCCCTTTAGACCCTTCTGAAGCTCTTCTGAGACGGAAGAGGAACGCCTGGGCTTCCAACCCCCTCCTCCAAAAGCGAAAGTGGCGCGCCTCCGGCTGTTTCTTCCCAGCAGACACCTCCCCCAACAGTGTGCCACGGAGACGTCCGTTCCGACTAAGCGGGGCCGCGCCCAGCGCGTTGCATTTTATACTCCCGGTGATCTCAGCGCCCAGGCCGCCTCCGCCCACTCTGCGAGCCGCATCCGGCCTTGTAACTGCGCGCCACTGGCCGCCCTTCCCGAAAGGGGGGAAGGGCAGGCGGAAATGTCAGGGCGGGAGAAGAAAAAGAGCAAATGGTGGTGTCGCCAGGAGACGAGGCTGGCGGACGGCGGGCTTTCTCCTGCTAAGCAAAGAACTGGAAGTTGGGCTCCACACTGAAGTGGCGTATAGCAGGGTTCAGAACAAATGAGCAGCTGGTTGTGTAAGCGGAGCGGGCAAGCAGTGGAGAGCTGCCGATTCCTTAGCTAATTGACTTCAGAGTAAATTTGTTCGTTTCCTTGGGAATAGAGTACACTTTACGAATTCTGAATGAGATGTGGTGGAGTGCAAGATTTACTCTGGGAAACCACGGAGGTTGTTGAACTCTTATCGACCTCAGACATCATCTGCAACGTGAAGAATTTGGGAAGTTGTAGTTCACTGCCTGAAGGCCACGTGCTCCCACTCGTTGGGAAATAGTTAAATAAATAAGATTCGTTTCCGTGCACGTTTTAAAGCTGGAGAAGGCTTCTTGGGTTAGATTCAGTGATTGGCAACTGATAAGGTGCAGCTGAGGCAGAGCAACAACCAATAGTATTCAATAGAGCCCAAACACAGTTATTTTGACATAACATGGATTGTCTTTTGATTTTTAACTTAGCTGTTGTAAAAATGCAATGATGGCATTTTCAATGAAGAACGGGTTAGGAAGATCTGTGAACAGATGTTCTGATTAAGTCAGGCTCGATTCCAACCTACTTGAAATAAGTGACATAAAACTTGTAACTATTCAGAAGCTCATTATGCAAACAAGTTATCACTATGTAACACATTAAGTTACAAATTAAAATTATTAAGACTACTAGATCTGACCTGCAAAAATCCAGTCATCCAGTAGATGTCAGGAATGATATCCAAAAAGTTGAACTCATTTCTATTTAGTGTGTTTTTCCCTGTAGCCCTAAGATATCCAAACAGGTTGTACCAGTATAGCTAGTGTGGTTAGTACAATTCTGGCTATACCTTTAAAATAATATATGTTGGTACCTCAGCAGAATCTATAGGGTACAGCAAAAGGCAAACGATTGATTTACTGAGTTTTAATTTACAAAGGTGTTACATCAAATACAGAAGTTTTGTTCTGTGGTCACATGTTGGTACTTGCTATCTTCATATTTCACATACTGATTAAACCTCCAGGCTGTAGCCATGACAAAGATGTTGAATAGGAAGGATATTCAGTTTTTGTACTATCAGGAAAATTAAAGGAAACCAGAATAAGAATCTGTAATTTCAGGAGAAAAGCAATGCAAATACTTTAAAAAAAAATACATTGTGGGCAAATTGTGAGAAATCTCAAGTTTGTATCCCCATATAAAATTATATAAATACAGAAAACCAATGGAAGAAATGTTAGGTTTGCCCTTAAGATACTTATTTTGAACTCCAGTTCTTGTTCTACCTCGACCATAACAATTGTTTTGCTAATTATAAGGAAAGATTAGCTCTGCTTTTCTCTATCAAGATTTATAAGATATACATATTTCTACAAATTCAATATTATTTTGCTCTTATGGGCACTAATATTTAAAAATTGAGAGTTTGTTTGCAATCTAACAGCTTGCAGGCTTCAAACAGTTTCAAACAAGATTTAAAATACTGTAAGAGTAAGATGTTGCCCTTGAGATTATTGATGTAGCCTTTTTGCTCTAGATGCCCAGTCAGGAAAAAATAGGATTTCGGGCTCCTTCGCTTCCCCCAAAGCAGCACTTGAAAGAAATGGTTCCTTTTTCCTTAGTTGCATGCTGATTCCAGTTGCTTCTCCCTACAGCTGCTCCGGGTCACCCAAAGTTTTGAAATCCTATTCTCATCAACCAAAGCTATACAACAAACCTGACTTGGGAGTAAATTCCTTTGCAGCGTTATTCAGCCTGGCAGTTCTGGCCAAAGTGGCCCAGCATTCCATAATTTCCAGTGCAGCCAAATGAAGACGAGTTCAGGCAAAGCCTTCAATAGTGCTTCGCCTCAATTTGCATACTTATATTTTCTCCCATTCACCTGCATTTGTGGGTGCCTGCTTCTTAATTGCTGTCTGGAACCAACTACCCCCCGGTGTGCGGACCGTCCCCGACCTATTGGCCTTCCGCCGAGCCGTCAAGACCTGGATATGCCAGCAGGTTTGGGGGCCGATGATTTGCTCCCAGATGGAATATTTATTACTATCTGTGTTGATGGGAGATTTTATTAAGAGGAATGTATTTTTAAACTTTAAACTTTTGGTTTACTTTTCTATTTCTCATGTGTTGTTATTTTGGTTGTTGTAAGCCGCCCAGAGTCCTTCGGGAGTTGGGCGGCCTAAAAATTCAATTAATAAATAAATAAATAATAAATAAATCTTTTGCTGCTCGGAAAAACACATTGTCTTTTAACCAGCCTCCCCAATCAGCACAACGGAAGGCACGCTCGCCCCTAGGTCTCTATTCATTTTACAGTATTCCCAGAGCTGGGCTCCTCCCTCTCGCCTCCGTGGTTACTGCATGTATTATTGAAGCCTGACGCCAAGGCAAGGGGTGGAGCCGAGGCTACCAGCGTTCCCAAAGCGCTTACGTTTGTAGCAGCAGCAGCAGCAGCCCTGCTTCCTGTGTCCATACATGGGCAACGCGACGAAAGGCTCAGCAGCTTCCGGGCCTTCACCGAGGGAGCCATCTGCCTGGTCAGCCAATCTGTCTACGTATAATGGGCTGCGGGATAAAACAATACTTTATGCTTAGGTGGCGTATGTCCTCCTGAATCCTGCCACTTTCAGAGACTACATTTACACCACACGTCGCATAATCTCCGTTTATAAGCAATTTCTCTCTGTAAATGCCAAACATAGATATCGTACCCTCCAAAGCAAACCTAAGCCACTTTTTTTCTCTTTTAGTCTTCCGAATTCCTGCCGCCTTTCCAATACTGTAATTTCATCTGATCATATACTCGGGTGTGGCTCTGTAAATCCTTATCCTTACAAAACTCCCACGCGGTCTAAATTTATTACTTTCCTGTTTCACCGAGGCTCAAGGTACACCAGGAAGTTATTTTACACCGAAACGTATATGCTACAGTTCGCATGCAAGTCACATTTTGGTCTTGATCCAGAAACGGGAAGTCAAATAAAAATTCGGCTGACGTAACCCCGTTGCAAGCTTTCAAGTTTATTAAACTTATACGGCGCCCATATCGCTACTAAGAGCGACTCTGGATGGCTTCCAAAATGATAGAAATTGGATGAGGATAAAGTGATCGTGGACGCAGAACTCCCTGCACGAAATTATTATGGCCAGATGGACTACTCCGAAGTTTTCAGACGTGTAAACTGGATTTTATTAGCTCCGCAGCAATGTTTATCTTGGGATCAGGGCTTGCCCAAAATGGCTGGGGGGAAATGAGCAAGAAAACGTTTACAAATTTTCAACGTCTGAAAATATAAACATCAATGAACGTGAGATAAAACAAATCTGGAACAAATCATTAGACAACCGAACAGACTTGGGCTTAAGGAGCCTTTTGGCACCTATGTAAGAAATAATTAATTTCTGGTTTTAGCCAGACCGGTTTCTCGTCTGGCAAGGATCTGCCTGCGCCTCCTTATTGCGTCATCTCCAAACTCGGTCCCCGCCGCCTTTATACTCTCCTCTCCCTCTTGGGTCCCTTCCAGGACACGAGCTTTCGCCATGCCAACTATTTATTTAGACGGTAGTAACATTTAAAAATACGAAGCCCGGTATCTTCTACGCTCCTTTATCCTGTAGTTAAAATACGGTCTTGTTTTCTTTCTTTTTTTGCGCGTAATGACCAATATCGAGTCCCTCTCAAATGGTTATAATAATAAAAAAACTTAATAACTAAAAATACGCAGTCCGCTCTGAAGCCATTTCAGTCATTTTGCCGGGCAACTAAAGGGCTATCCGAAAAGCGTTGCGATTTGGGGTGGAAAACCTGAAAAGGCGAAGCTCTCAAAACGAGAGGCGGTTAAAACAAACGAATTTGTGCGAGCAAAGCCGCGAAGACTCAGGCCCGGTCTTCCTTCCGCGGGAAATTTAGGAATGGAAAGAAAGGAAAGTAGAAACACCCCTCCCCCGCAAAAAAAAAAAAAAAAAAGACTGCACGGAAGCTAGGAAATTCCAGGGGAGATTTCTTTTCTTTTTTTTCAACCCGCCTACTAAGTTCTCTTCCCCATTTTGGCTCCTCCCTAGAAAAGGCGTGTACCCTTTCCATATTGAAAAAGAAAAAGAAAAGGAAGAAAAGCCCAAGGGAAATACAGGGTTGTGAAAGAGGGGCCCGTAACAAACATGGCTGCCTTGATGGCTTCAGTTCAGTGAGGGGGGAAAAGGGAACATTTTCCTCCATAGATGTCCCTGTCTGCGGTTTCAAAGCCCATATACGTTTCTATTGGTCGGCTGGACTTGAACGGTGAAGGATGTCTCTGGAGGACCCGTTCTTCGTGGTGAAAGGGTGAGTGGCAGCAGTCCCCGGTGGGGACCCTTTGAAACGAGCAACCTTTCCCTCTGGAAAAAGCCACCAAAAGAGCCGATGGAAACCAGGCGGGGGTGTGAAACGTGTAGAAAGATCGGGGAATCCGAGAACCGAAAGGCAGAAAGCCAGTTGAGAAATTTCCCCCGCCTCTGATGGGAAATCCCGTTCAAAGAGTAAAACAACCACCGGAATTACTACTTAGGAAGGACCTTCCCCGTAAATCAAAGGAGCCTGCTGCGCGCGTGGCTGTGGGCTCGAAAAAGAAGCCCAGCTTTCAGAAAGAGCGGCCCTCGCGGGCTGTTCCGAAATGCCCCGATTTGGGAAGTAGAAGGAAGCAAAGCTGTTGGCGGACGAAGAAGTGTGAGCACCGTTTCTCTAATGCAGAAACGCGTCCTGGGGCGGAGATCGGTCGAGTATGAATTTTTGCACAGTACGAAATAGGCAACCAGGAGAGTTACTTTGTATAAATCAGAAATTTCGGTTATTTTGTTCCTCGCTATTTCAGATCGTAGCAGCTCTTTGGATTTTAGTTATGCTAAAGATATGCTTAGACCTGTATTTTAATTTATTAATAGAGACGTCTGAACGCACGTGGTCGGAATAAAGCTATGAATACTCTGGTCGTTTTATATTACAGATCTGCCAAAGGCTAAAATTGGCTGCGGAGTGCTGTGATGCAGGAATGCTATTTAGTTCTGTTTTCTCTCACACATAAATGGGATGGGGAAGATCCCCGTGGTGGTTTATTGCCCTCCCTTTAGATTTGGGGATGGCTTAGTATATATCTCCATTTACATCATTCAGCTAGATCATTTTCATTTATGGGCATGTTTTCTTAGGGGAGAATTGGTTTCATGGACCTGCAGGCAAAGAAACAGCACCTTCTTCTAGTGCAACTGCCTTGATCTCTTACAAGTATCAGTTGATCCAAATAAATTGGATGCTGACATACACTCCTGTTTCTTTGACCATCTTGTGTACTTTTTCTGCTATAAGAAATTTGCTTATGCTGAAATGCCTGCCTTGCTTCAGAGCTGCAGCGGTTATCTCAAAGGAATAACATCGGTCTTGGGTGACCTGCAATCAGACCGATAAGAACTGCATTAGTGATTCATTTTGCCTGCATATGAACTGTCAATCAAGTCCTCCTATCAAGAGTACATTTTCTAGGCTTGTCACCAGCAGTGCAAAACCAAAGGCATTGTAACATACCCTGCCAGGTCACCTTAGGAAGCTGGGGAGGGGGTTGCAAACTTGAAGAGGGGAAACAGCTCCTTCTCCTAGTCCCAGGTGCCTTGTGTTGCTTCCTCCATCCCTTACAGCTGCTGTCTTTCCTTTGGCTCTGCAGAGAAGTTCAGAAAGCAGTGAATACAGCCCAGGGCCTTTATCAACGGTGGGGCCAGCTGCTCCAGGAGACCCAAATTGTGAACAAGGAGGAGCTGAACTGGACTACAAATGAATTACGCAACACCTTGCGCAGCATTGAGTGGGACTTGGAGGATTTGGAAGAAACCATTTATATCCTTTTGAGGCTGAGACTGAAATTAGGTTGAGATATCTCTCTCAGTGATGTTATTATATCCTTTAAAAATAAAAAAAACTACCTGCCTGCTTGTAAGATAGCCCTAGCAGCATTTTTCTCCTACACTGCTGCTGTAAATCTGTTTCCTCAACCTGGTAGGGGAACAAGCAGGAGAGGCTGAATTTCTGGTGACTGAACATCAGAGTAAGACCCAGGTATTGGAATCCACCCCAGTCTAGTTTTTAAATTTACAAACTCCAAATCCTTTGCACTTAACCATAATCACGCATTGTGGAATCAAACCCACACAAGTTTGCCATTGCGCCGTCTGAGGTTGCAGCACGACGTTCTTTTGTCACAGAGATGCGGGAGTCGGTCAAGGTGAGGCTTCCTGAAGCATATACCCGATTGTGCATCAGGAGATGGCAGGATGGTGATGAATAAAAATCTTTTGACCGTTGCTATTGAAAAGCCACCTTGGATGTAAATTCTTAGTTTTTGATCGATTCTGAGCAAAATTAGATGCTATAAAATTCCTTTTCTATCAAAGAATTATGATAGAATTATGAAAAATTGAAAAGTCCACAAATTCTAGATATTATCATGACTCTTGTCAGCCTTATGCTTCTTTAAAGATTTGGTAAGGTCAGAATTACAGTATGTATCTTGTCATTGCATACGTGATGCAAGTATGTGATTTGCATCAGTTGTGTTACAATATCGATGTAAATATGCAAGTTTATGTCACGTGCAATGGCCTCATGACATATGTCATTGTTTTCCACCACTGCCCCTTTCCCTCTCTATAGATAACTATGAATTTAAAGTATATCACTTTGGCTTTTATTTCTGCACATTCAGATAACCTGTAGTATTGGGATCTCTCTTATTCCATTTATATTCGTACCCTACACATAGTCCTTGACTTACAATGAGTAAGTCAACTGATTGACGTTCTGACAGACCTACCTGGTGGATACTTATGTCCTGGATTTGAAGTTTGGGACCCCCTCAAAGTCACATGACTGCACTTTTGCTGCTTGGCAACCAGGCCACATTTGCAGCCGTTTGCCACTTCCTGTACTCATGTAATCACATTTTTACAATGTTTTTTGCTGAAAACTGGCAATTCTTTCCAGTGTTTGACATAACCGCATCTATAGCAAATATTTACTTAACTGGTGATTTCCTTAACTGCTGCAAAAAGGATTGTAAAATTGGGTCAGTCATTTTACAACCATCATGAGTTACAACTACGATGGGCAGGT
The DNA here is from genome assembly GCA_032468235.1 of Pseudoxyrhopus heterurus. NCBI lineage: Eukaryota > Metazoa > Chordata > Lepidosauria > Squamata > Pseudoxyrhopus > Pseudoxyrhopus heterurus. Next base: position 239,808 of record JANHJO010007198.1, on the reverse strand, counting down.
TCCATTACAGTAATAACTTGAGGACTACCTTTGGTTAAATAGGAATATATTTACCTGGAGCTCTATGGAAGAAAAAAACATTGTTCTTTTTACTAATACACTCTTAGAGGGCACTGTTTTTATTGCTTCTTTTTTGTTTTCTGTAGGAAATGCAGGATCACATGTCTGATCCAGTGGCCCAGTCCTTTGTGGAGAGGAACAACAGAGAGGTAAGAGTCTTCTGCTCCCTCCGCTTTAACATGTTGCTCGGAATTTCTTTAGGGAAGAGTCATAATATGACAGTGGCTCTATTGTAGCCTCTTTGCTTGCCCAACCTCTTTGCCACAAAGGATTTTTCTAACCCTAAGATCTCCAGGCAGGTTTTTGCTTGGCTAAATTCTCTGGTTTCTTCTTATCTCTTTCCCTGCAGCATAACTTATGCATTCTTTCTCTAGAAACATGGCACCATTTAATCAGGGCTCTGACCTATTGCATTAGTTTCTCATATTTTGAAGCCACTGTGAAAACAATTTGTTTCTAAAAGAGATTTAAAAGCCAGAAGTGAAGTATCCCACAATGGCTTTGGGTGTGTGAAGCCTCAGGACCTGAGGTTTTGTCATAGCTGGTTCTGGATGAGGTTGCACTTCCCATTCAGACCCAGTTCCTAACATGGGAGTCCTCCTGGACTCATGACTCCTGCTCAAAAGAGCAGGTGGTGGGTGTGACTAGGAGAGCTTTTGCACAACTCCAGTTTGTGCACCAGCTCCAACCTTTCCTGTATCTGGACTCCCTGTGTTCAGTTATTCAAGCCCTAATCATCTCTCCTCTGCACTATTGCGATGTGCTCCACATGGGGCTACCCTTGAAATCCATTTGGAAGCTTCAGCTGGTGCAAAGTGTGGCATCGAGAGAAGTCTTTGGAGCCCCTGGGGTGGCTCGTATTACATCTCTGCCCCACGAACTATACTGGCTACTGGTCCTTGGGAGTTGGGCGGCATATAAATACAATAAATAAATAAATAAATAAATAAATACTTCCAAGCCAAGGGGTTCATTATGACCTTTAAAGCCCTTAATGGCATAGGTCCAGGCTAGATGAACTGTCTCATCCCAGTAAGATTAGCCTGCTCTACTTGGGCTGGCATAGAAGGCCTTCTATGGATCCTATCAGTCAAAGAACTCCAGCTGTCAGAGTCCAGAAGAAGTGCCTTCTCTGCTACATAACCTGCCCTTTGGAACATCCTACCCTACCAGAGAAGATCTGCCCCCAACATCCTTTCTTTCCTAAGAGCCTAAAGATCCGGTTCTGCAAATTGGCCTGGGGACCCAATGAGAGAGTTCTACTCTGGAGGTGGCTGCTAGATTGATAGCAGATGCCACCTCCCCCCGCAGCTCCCCACTCACCCATCTTTTTTAACTAATCATATCCATGTATTTTCTTTGCTTTCTTTTTCTTTGTTTCTTTTTCTATTATTTTACTTTTACTTCGTTGAAACTTCCTTTTTATTTGTTCATTTTTTTATTGTTGTGAGCCACCTAGAGTAGCCAACATGGCAAGATAAGTGGCAAACAAGCTTAACAATAATAATACAACAATTGAAAACTAAGCCCTAATCTATGCATGGTTAATACTATATTTATTATAATATAATTGAAGGTTTATAATAATAATAATAAATTTATTGTCATTGTACATACATATATATACAGTATACACATACAATGAAATTCATAGACACCCAAGACCAGACCCAACACCCACACTCATAGCAATCTTTTGAAACACCCTGCCAACCAAATTCCCCTCTAATACCACAAACATCTGCACAACAGACCAAGTAATACTATCTAACAGCCCACTAATGATGGTCCTTAAGTTCATTATTAAGTTTATATTGTGAGACCAGCAAAACAGTCTTGAAAGGCTATTAATAACTACATTAAATAAGTGTTAAAAGCCAAGGATTTTAATACCTGTAGCTTATTTTTAATCCAGGACATGCTCTTTACTACAGAAGTAAAAGCTAGTCAGTTAATTCTCCCACTCCATTCTAATTCACCATTGCCACTTAGAGGTTTCATGGTTTTCCTTGAAGCAGTTAGAATCTTGTCTTGCTCAGAGTTTTCTCTTTTCTTTTCTCCTCTTTCTCTGTGGAAGCTGGTGGATGGCAGGGACCACTCTGGGCTGTTGAGTGCAGAGAAGGTGTCAGCAGCTGATTTACATATTTTGGAAGAGCAGCAGTTGCACCAGAAGGTGAGAAGATGAACACCATCCTAATCAAGCTAGTGATTTTCACCAATCAGCTCCATTTCTACAGAGACTAAAGGGGACTTCTACTTTTTATACTTGTAGGGGTAAAAATATAGCACAGATGTGTAGAGGTATGAACTCTAACATTAACAATGCTTGTTGGCCTCAACATCCATGCCACTCTGCTTGATTGCATCTCTTGACATTATTTTTCTCTTCCTGATAAACAACAAATAGCAAAGTTCCTTGAATGGAAGTAATGATAATTTGAATTTTTTTTTAAATTGGAGTTCTGGGTTCCAAACTTGGCTTATGAGCATGTTCAGAATATTAATTCCGCATCAGTAGAACAGGAATAGTAACGGTCAGCTTAATAAAAGCGAAGTAAGATATCAATGCACACTTCTAGTTTTGAATTTTGCCCCATCAATGTAAAAAAAAAAAGATGTTTCAGTACTAGAATTAGCTGCTTGCCTGCTTTATTTTTCTTTCAAACTGCTGTTTTAACTTATTGAACGAATAGCAAGGCTCCCAGTCTCGTGATTGAACTAAGAAAGGCTTCTATATGTACCCATTTTTTCAATAACCATTTGAAAAAGAAATGCGAAGGATGTAAGAAATGCTATGATTCAAACCGTTGGGTGAAGTACTATTGTAAACATTAATTCCTTTCCTTTTTCCCTGAATTCTCTTTATAAAGATTTTTGCCTAAAAGGATGCAAAAATTCTCATGGTGTTGGGTGCATCACACAGTTGCATTTTTGACAGGAGATCTCTGTTATTTGAGACTTCTGTAGATCTCATGTTTCCTTTGGATATTGCTGCTGTCATTTTTTTTTTTCTGCAAAAAATGCTCTGATGCCTTCTTTTCTCCATGATAGCTGATCATTGAGGAGCAGGATGAACAGTTGGAGCTGGTCTCTGGCAGCATTTCTGTGCTGAGGCACATGTCGGGGCGGGTTGGAGAGGAACTTGATGAACAAACTATGTGAGTCCAGGGAGCAAAGGTGGGGTGATGGAATTGGTTGGCTTTGCTTGGATCTGTTTTTCATGTGACATTGTCTAGCAGTGCTGGAACATTTGAAACAATTCATTCAGAACTACAGAAAGCCCATGTCTTGGTGAGTATAGATGGCAACAGACAAGCCCCGGGTACACACTGTTAAGCAGATCAGAGATCAGATTAATGATTGCCAATCTAGAATTAAGAATTCTTTTCAGTTCAACAATTGCTGAAGGTCCAATAATGTGCAGTCCTGGCGAATCCCATAATGTAAGCAAGACTAAGGCAAAAACTGCTATACTCTCTCTCTTACCATCTTCTGTCACCAGCACAACATTCTGCTGGTTCTTCAGCTTAAAGTGCTGCATCTTATATCATATACAAAAATTAGCAGATCAGCCATGATTGATATTCATACTGGCAGTAAGGGAGTTAAAAATAATTCTCGTCTCTTATTCTTATTGGAGATATTGGAGACAAATCAGTTTGGGCCCCTACTGTAGAATATGTATTTTGGGGTACAGTTCCATCTCTTAGATCCCAAATTGTATTAGTAATAAAGAATACTTTGAAAATTCCCAGCAACAGAGCAAATTATTGTTAGCTGTTAATTCATGCCTTGTGGCCAAGTGGGAGGGGAACAAGGTTCTCAAGCTTTAAATATGGGGTTGCTGCTTTAGAAATTAATGCCATGTGATGATGCATTTGCTGACTTTCTAGAATGCTAGAAGACTTTGCTCACGAGATGGACAGCACTCAGAGCGGCATAGATGGGGTGCTCAAAAAGATGGGCAGAGTCTCCCACATGGCCCGTGGTAAGAGGCAGGGCTTTATGGTTTATCTTGACCTGTCCATTTGCATAGAATAAAAGAGCTTCCACCTCATTCCAACTCACTGAGCTTTCTTTTCCATTGTAGAACTGTTTAAGGAGCTGCTCAATCTCACCCTGTCTGGCATTACTAGATCCCCAGTTTTCCTATTGTTTTCCTTTTCTATTGGAAATAGAAAATTTGCTGCATTCCAGATGTTTTGGATAACTAATTCCAGTCAGTGTGAACAAGGGCTAGTGAATGTGTTACTCTATGGATGCAGATTGCCTAGACCTAGTTTGTTTAGTTTGAGCAGATATAAGCATTAAAAGTTTATAGAGATACTGGCCTTCCTAAATTCACAGCTCTTTAAGTACACTGACAAACATTGATAGATTGATTTGGTTTATATCCTACTTTTTGATAAGGAACTCAAGGTAATGCAGAGAGTGTTCGTCCAATAATTCCATGAATAGGTTGGGCTGTGACTGTTCCAAGGTCAGTCATGTTTGTTTGTCAGAGACTGGACAAATCCCTGCAGTTTTCTTGGCAAGGTTTTTCAGAAGTAGTTTGCCATTGCCCCCTTCCTACAATCGAGAGTAAGTGACAGGCCCAAGGTTGATCAACTGGCTTTACTGAGCGGGAACTGGAACTCACAGTCTCCCAGTTTCTAACCTGATGCTTTAACCACTACAACCACTACTTTTTGTTTTCTTTATTATGTGCCTAATAACTAAGGATCGGCATATTGAAAAACTGCTAATGCCTCAAGATCCTTTCAGTGGGATTGTGTTTAGTACTGAATTAGGGTCAAAGAATGTGTAGGCATTTGTATACATAACCCATTGACATTTGTTTGTAAGGTTCAACATGAATGCAACGTCCCATGTATTATACATCCCTTTTAAGACTACTCCCGTTCCCCATTTTTGTGGTTAGTTCCAAACATCAGTTCCTTGTGTCCCCCTGGTGGTGGATTATAATTTTCCAGTTGGGTTGGCCTTCCTGCACTTAGACCATCTCTGTTTTTTCTCCACCAGAAAGACGTCAGTGGTGCATCATCTGCCTAATAGTCATCACTGGTCTGGTGATACTGATCCTTATTTTTGCTCTGTGGTCAACTGACAGATGAACTTAGGGAAAATGGAAAAGATACCACCAACCTTTCATGTGGAAAGCCTGAAGCCACCATGGCTTTATGTCCTATATGGGGTGAGGGCTAGTGAAGACATAGGACAATGACAATGTTGGATTCTCGCTGGGCTTCCCTCCCTTGTATTCACAGTGTGGTCCCTTAACTATTAGGAGCTAGTTTTGTGACAAGGGAGGATTCTGCTTGTTGGTACTTATCAACCCATCAAGGTAGTCCAGACCAGGAAACCAAAATGATAAATACTAATACTATTTTTATTGTAAGGTTACATTGATAGACTCTTGCAAGCCTGAAAGCTCTTCCCCTTTCCCACCTGTTCCCTGCTTTCACTTTCCAGAGAACCAGGAAGTGATAATCCTGAAGCCTTCTCAAATTACACTTCTGTTTTAGGCTCAGATTTCATATGTCAAACCATTATCTAAACTGCAGTTCTTCATTGTGCCTCACAAAGCTATTCTCACAGCTCATTCCTGTACTTTAGAATGGGAATTTATGTCCTGCCTTTTTTTGCCATACTTGGGAAATATTGGATTTGAATATCCGTGTTTCTTAAATGTGATCATGCTGTACCCGCTCTTCGGATCACCATCTTAGAAAAAAATAAGCAGAAGTGTTTATTTTCTGTTTTTAAAGATCCAATTCCTTCATACCAACTCTGAATCTGTGTAACTTATCTCTGCATTAAATGTATCTGATGAAGCACAATTGACTTAAAGGGTTACCTATTTTTCAGTTGAATCAATCAAGAACGGTGGAAGAATTAGATAGGGTAACAGTATGTCCTGCTTGTTCAGTTGGTGAAATGCTTGGTAAAATTGTAACGGTTGAAGATGATCTAAAACTGTACTATTTAAATGCTTAATGAAACTAAACACCACCTCTTGATCCCCCATCCCTCTGGTTAGCTGTTTTCTAAAAATTGGGAGACAAAAAACACTTGTCATTATGTAGACTATAGCACTGTGCATCAAGATGCAACTGATGGTGATACTTCTGGGCTAGGCAAAAAATTGTTTTTTGACTTACTAATCAATGTACCTGCTCTTTTTTCAACTTAAGCCTGGTAAAACATGGTGGACAGACCATCTCAGCATAGGCAAAGTGGATTCTGCCCTGAGAATAAAACACTGGCAAAGAATGCTGAGCCTTGGAATTTAGAGAGATACTTACAGGGCTTTGTTAGGGACAAAAACTGTTTCTGGTTAGGACAAGCTTTATATGGGTGAGGGGAAAGTTTTGGCTGCTGTTATTCTGAATTCTTGTGCTGCTGAAACTATCCAAATAATTGGATCTATCTTCTGCCTACCCATTTTTAGAAAACAATGTTAAAACATTTTTTTTTTAAAAATAAATATTTTATACTTGTATGTAAAGCACCTGTTTTGGACTATTTTGTTGATGTGGGAAGGAATCACTACACCTCTAAGAGAATGGACATTGTATGGCTTTGTCTGATACAATCAGTTTCACCTTGTCTTCAGCTTTATGTACAGATGCTGGATACAAAAGTGGTAAGAAAACATTGACAAAAACACAATTGACTATGGAAACCTCAATATCTGTAGATCATCTGATGCTTTATTGTTACAGACCATTCTGTAAGTTCATGTTAATGGCATATGCCTTGAGTTTCCACCATTTACTGTAAGCCACCTAGAGAGATTCAGCTATTGGGTGTTTAAATTTTTTAAATAAATACTTTGTTTAGTAGCTACTCTGCTAGACCTCAACAGTGAACAGACAATAGTCTATTAAAGAATGTTTCTATTTAATCCCTAGCTCTTGCAAAAAGGGTTGCTAGCCTGTGACTCTTCAGGTGTTGCTTAACCTTAACCTGCAATGTCCCTTAGTGTTAGCTATGCAATTGGAAGATGCAGTCTTCCAGTTGCATAGGGCAGTCTCCGATGGGCCACATGTTGACACCCACAATTCATAGCAATACAGACTTTTCGGATATTTGCTTCTCATAGTCAAATGTAGGATATTTGTACAAACATGTACATACTTGTAAATATATGCCAATTTTTCAGTGCGGCTTTCCACCAACTACATACAAAACTGTAAATTTAGCTCCCATTTTCAGTAGAGTAAGCATACCAAAGCAATCAGAATAACCAGGAAGAACTAGTTTGATGTATTATTGGTTAAGACATTAGGCTAGGAACTAGGGAACCTTAAGTTCCGGTCCCGTCTTAGTTACAAAGCCAGATGGGTGACTTTAAACCAGTCACTCTCTTCAGTCCTAGGAAGCAATGGCAAACCACTTCCCAAAAATCTTGCCAAGAAAACTGCAGGGACCAGTTCAAGCAGGCACAAGAAGTCAAAAATTTGACTGGAAGGTCTGCACGTGTGAAATGAAACAAACAAAATGTTAAAAAGCTATATGATTGTAGTTATTTACCAAGCACATTTAAATTATATTAAAGTAACCAAAATATCTTTACAATCTCCAGGGCGTGTCATAATTTTTGAGCACCCCTAATATTTGGAAATTGAAAGTTGAAAAATTTGACACACCCTTGTTGCGTGCACACACATTTGTACACCATGCATCAAGTTTTGCAAAACTTTTACAAAATAAAAGTATGTAAGCAAGAAACGTTCCTGAAGACCTACTTCTAGAGATTTTTCTCAGGATATTGACAGAGCAGATGGCTTGAGGGCACCTTCCCATACCTTTTCAAAGAACCTTCCAGGTAGGGGTTAGGGAAAAGCAGATGCTAAAAATTGTTTCTTCGTTCCCCATTTTACAGAGGGAGGCCTCCACTGGATTACTACATCCATTTTAACTAATGATGTACTTTTGACCATAGAATTTGAAGAATATAAAATCAATGATTGTGTTAACTTTATTGCATAGAGTTACGATGCTCAGAAATAGGATGCTCCAAAGCTTAAATTCATTATTAAATAAATCCAGTCTGTAAGTTTTGGCAAAGCTATCCCATGACACCTCAGAGTAATAATGAGCTTAATGAAATAGCCAGGGACACAATTGTTACAAACTTTTTTTTTATTAACATTTCTGAATTCCTCTTTTTTTAATCTTTACAGTAGTTAATGTGCAATTCTTGATACTCTC
>JANHJO010007198.1:213961-231452 GCA_032468235.1 Pseudoxyrhopus heterurus | reverse complement strand
GGGGAAAGTTCAGAGGTAAAAGTGTGGGGTGCCGAGGGACCTGGGATGGGCCAAATGGGTGGGAAAAGGGAGGTTTTGCCATTGTTATTTTGTATTTTAAAGGATCGATTCTCCTCTCTGAAAGGATTTTACAAGGGGCAGGGAAGGGAGAGGTACTGATATATTGGAGTAGCTGCTTGCATTAACCCAAAGCGCCTGGAAGGGGAAGAAAAGAGTCCATGCTGCATCTGCACAGAGGTTACATAATCAGGCTTCGTTAGTGCTTTCTGTATTACATTTTTGTCCTTTTAAAAAAGATTGTTTGCTTTAGTTAAGGAAAAAAAAACGACAAATCAAATGTCTATTATGGTCCTAGATCAGCATATAAATGTCAAAAGGAAAATAAAAGATGACAAAAATGGATACAACAAAAGTCAGGTCTCCCATCCCCTCCGCAATCTGTTCTTTATATTGCTAACAGAAAGCATATCCAAGATGCAAATATGCCGAAGAAATTCCTAAGTAGGTTGGAAAAAGACTCAACAAAGAGGAGTCCAGCTGAATCTTCTGAGATCCTCTGGGATTTAAATGTGGGCATCAGATTTTTCCTAAGTATGCCAAGTGGGTGAAGATATTTCCTGTTCCAGAAAGTAGGTGCTGAATGTCCTGGCTACAACTTCAGCTACCATCCCAGAGATGAGACAGCGAATATGAACTGCAATGAAACGGACCTCTGCTGATTACAGACTACAGTCCCAAAGGCCCTTGGTCTGCCCAGACTTCAGAACTCCTCTCCCCTGTAAGCTGTTGTTTTAAAAATTGAGCCCGGGCTGCTCTGTCTTGGAAGACAAACCAGCTTACAACATTTGTAATAGCAACTCTTCTAAGGCAGTCAAGCCTCCTGGTGAGAAAAGCAAGCAATGTACAGCCGTTTTCCTTTTCTCCTAGAAGGTTCCCAAGGCGATCACACCTGCTGCCAATAAAATAAAAGTCCATCACATGTGAAACATGCATGGCAAGATGCTATTCAAATTGTCTTCCAGTGTAAACAGAATTACTAGCTTATGTTCCATCAGAACTACTTGATCAGTTTATATGCACCCCCTTGGCACCTATTCAAAGGCCCTAATGGACTCTGAAGCACGTAAACAGGAAAGGAATAATGTATGCTCTTCTTTTTTCACTTAAAATCAGTGTTTTTCTTTTTTTTTTAGTGTATGCTCTTTTTTCACTTAAAATTAATGCCTCTTTTTCCTTTTCTTAGAATAAATCAGGCGTCCCAAGAATCACAGCAAGAAATGGTTGCCTTTCCTCAGTAGGTGACAGTAATATTGCACAATCCCCTCCCCCTCGCTCCCCGCATCAGAAAAACTGGTCTTCGCTCCAAGATTTAATGAAATGCCAAGGCTTACATGCAATCTACACTTCTCTTGCTCTCTCAATCTCTGAACTCAAAGCGGATTTCAGAGTTCTCCCAAAATATAATGGTGAAAGTCAGTGCAAAATTTGTTGGTCAAAAGGAGTGAGATAGAAGAGGTTGACCTACCATATATTTCATTTTGTCAAGACACTTCCCCGAAAGTGTTGTCTTCCTAAAGCAGATCCTGCCTTAACTGCCATCTTCTTTATCAGTCTCAAAGGCTGGGCCCACACCAATTTATTTATTTCATTTACAAGGCTGCCCACTACAGTAAGGTGACTAAAGACAGAGACATAAACTGCTGCCTCCCGAGTCACATCTTGAGTGCACCTTGCCCAGAACTGTCTTTTCCAATTCAAAGTGGAAGTACCAAGGACTGCAAAATGTTTGTTTTACCAGTGAGTGATGCACATGATGCTACAAAACATAATAACAGCTCTTATCTTGGATAAAAGAATGAGAAGCAAGCATTCTAGATAAAGTACCGGTAAATTCAACTGAACATTAAGTTCCGGATGCCTCTGAATATGTATTAAAGTTATACTTGCCCTGCATTGACAGATGTATGGATGCAATTTTATTTCCAATTATGGATCGCTCTGACTTTGGGGGCTCCATAAACTTTGATGTTTTGTTGACAAGAGCCAATGTAATGGGGGAGGGGGGCATAGATCTAGGTCTCCTGTTCTTATTATGCCCCCAGAACTGGTTTCATCCCAGTGCAAGTTATTCTTAGTTTTCATAATCTAAATGTTACTTTCTGCTTGGAGCCATGACAGATCAGAGAATTATGATCTACCAAACACTTTTCTTGTCTAAACCTTATTAACTCTTTCTTTTTGGCCTTTCCCAACATCATTTTGGAGGCTGGTGGAAGGAAGCTACGGACACTAGAAACCTCTTTCAGAAGAAGGTATCCAATGAATATGGATAAAATTGTATTCTTCATAAATTTCATTTCGTCAGTGTAAGATGGACAACTATGGTAAAAGCCTTGCCTCCTTTTCCTGCTTGTTAGTTAATCAATCTGATTAGTTGCCTGGCAGAAAACAGCTGCTTTCTTGTCACTATTAGTAGCAAGAAGTCCAGTCTACATACGGGTTACTGAGAAAAGCCAATTGTTCAAAGGGGATTAATCTTCCATTTCCTCCCACTTTGTCAAACTCAAAACAAATAATGTTGCTATTTACATCCAAGTAACTCTGCTCAAGTTTACCAAGAAGGGGATGAATGTATGATACACATTTATGTTGTAGGAGTGCTTAGTTCACTCTCAGCTGAACAAGTAATGATAACCTAAGAAAGCTTTTCACATCCTGAGCAGTGGCTAGATTAGAGTTCAGTGGAGATTAGAGACCAATCTAACATACTTTTATAAGGAAAAACTCTTAATGATTAGGGAGAATAAATTCTGTTCTGAGTCACACAGTGAAATACTGTTGTCATTGCAATATTTTTTGCTTTAAAAACCAATGTAGGGGAAAGGATTTTGGATGTTATTTCACTATTTTATAGTACTTTATCCACTGAAGACAATATGTTGTGGTAAAGTTATATTTACTGGTTCAACTACAAGTATCCCCAACTCAGAGTGGAGTTTAAAGAATAAGTCTTCCAATTAGTTTGGAGGTCAAGATGGTAGAAAGAAGTATGAACTGCTATGCATTTTTATGCAAAAAGTCTATGCCATTATAATCTCTTAATTCCTCTGAATTTTCAAATAAAAAATGTTACATTATGTGGTTAGGGAAGGGAAGAGAACCTATCAGAAATACTGTGCCAAGGAGAACAGTAGAAAAAAAGGACAAAAGCATAGGATTTTAAGAGTGTACTATGCAGCTGGATTGGAGCATATAAATCAGAGTTCAGGAATTGGAGTGTTACTAAGGACAAGACTAGCATTAATACAGATTGAGGGAAAGGCTGGCATGTTTTTTTGTCTGGGGAAGTGTTTTAAGAGTTTATCACTACAACAGCTGTTTTATCTTAAAAGTCTGTTCATTAGAATCACATTCATGTTCATGAAAGAATAGCTGGTAAATATAATTGGTCAGCCTCTATATTACATGCAACAACATGGGTGGCAGCAGGGTGAGAGATAGACGCAAGCATCAGATGATAACAGGAACTCATGTGCATGCAACTGTTCTATACTAGTTGTTCCTATAAAAACTGTGACCTGGATATGTATCTCTATTCATACTGCAATATTCATCCCTATAATTCCATGTATGACTTAGTGAAGCATTGTGATGCAAGTGGGCATTCTCCTCAACAATGCACATGCATTCTTGATTAGATACCTAGTTTTCTTTTTCTTGCAATGCAGCTAAATATGCAATGTTTGTTCAATGCTCATATTCTTTCCATTGTTTAAACAAGGCCAGTTTTCAAAAGTGACAGCTAATTAATTTTTCTCCGAAAACCGTTTGAGAATTCAGGTGGAGACTATTATTACAATTCTCTCTCTCACACGTATACCAATCATACCAATAAAATTTTGTATCATTTACCTCCCTTTTAAACACCATCCATTACATTTTTTTTTCAACTAGAACATGATTAAATATTATTGTAGCGTAAGAAAATAATGAGCTATACCCCTATTTGGTTTCTAGAAAATGTATATGATTTTTAAAAAGTTAACTTCTGTCTCTTCCATTTTTCAGGAAAAATACTAATCAGATGTGAAGTGAGTGGGGTTTGTTATATAACTGACCATAGTACCATTAAAGCACTGGGTAAATTTGTGCTCTAGGTAACAATTAAATATTTCCTGCATAAAATAAACTAGTAGGAAAAGAGAAAAGAGGACCTGGAAAAAAGTGAAAGCAGTGAAGTGTGAATTGGAGTTAATGTTAATAATTAACTTTTGAGATCTTGGAAGAGCCATTTCCTTATAGTAAAGCAAATGCTCATAATATCACTGGGCAGGGCATGCACTGGGATGCCACAAAGTTTGTGCACTTCATCATCGATTTCTAAAAATAGCAGCACCTGAATTATAATTCTGAGAAAAACAGACAAAACAGAACTATCTGCAAATTCACAAAAACTGTGAATCTCTGGATTCCAAAAAAGGAATCTCTGGATTCCATAGTGGAATTACAAGAAGGAAATCAGTAAAAGAAGGAAATCAGTATAATACCTTAGGTTTATAAGGCAGATTTACCTACATTTAAACTGGGACAGTAACTTTTCTGAAAATACCTCCAATCAACTGCAGTCTCCTGGACCAGCACTCAAGTAATCAGGTCCTCTGCATCTGGCTTGGCTGTTTCAGCTCAAAAGCTTACAATGATATCCTTCAATTCGAACATTACTTTATACCTCTTTAGATTCTGTACTCATCTTTCTCTTTGTCTCTCCCCCCCCACCCCCAGGGTTAGAAAATGTCCTGGATTTATCAAAGTCAGTAATGAACAAGATTGCCTATTCTAACCAAAGAAAACCAGCAACATGCCAGTACAAAGCAGCTATTTTCTGAGCAAAGTAGGACATGCACGTGAAGTATATTAAAAGGGGGGGGGAGGGGGGGTGGAATCCACCCACATGACTTCTCAGGCAAGACTGGTACATTCACATTCACACAGATGGTGGGCGAATATTCCATCAAGGTATGCAGAAAAGCTCTCACTGTGCTCAGTCAGCAGCACTATTCACACTTATTCCCAGCTAAGTGGGCTCAGTATGGCATTCTTAATGTTCTGTCTAGAGAGTAGGAATATATATCAACACAGTGAAATTCATCTAGCGTTGTATCAATTCATGAAGTGATTTAGAAATGTGTTCATTTCTCCCCAGTTACAAATATAAGTGTACCAAGGAATTCACTGGAACTAGAGAGTGGCATGAAAATTGTCTCTCCTTGTCAACCAGGACCTGAATGTGTGAATCTCTGAAAGAAGATCTGAGTTGATTTTATTTTCCAGATAAAGAATATACACATGTATGTACAAATGTACTTATGCAAAGTAAATGTACATCCCTTTAGCTAAAACTGGTTGAATCTAAAATTTGCAACCCCTGCTGAAATACAACCAGTACAGTTAGGTGGTTTAATTTTTTTTTTTAAAGATTTACACTGTACTTGCTTCTCTTTATAAATAGCCAATGACTGAGATTCAGCTACAACTGTTGAGCTTTCTTTGGGAAAGGAAAACTTTTTCCATGCCAGTTTTGGTTCAGTTTATAAATTCATATGAGAGACATTATTGACACCGGTTAATGCCTTCATGTGAAATCAGACACTAGTGAAACTGTCATCGGGTCCAACAGGCTAGAACTGCAGTTCTCAGAATGCTGGGGAGACTAGAATCCGGGCTACTGTCATCCCATCTTATTTGGAGGAATTCTAAACTGGGGGAATTATTTTTAAAATGCTCCAGCTTTTGTAATCTTTTTTGGAGAAAGATGTAACATTATTCATGCCCTGAATTTGTCTTCATGAAGAGACAAATCCTTCAAGATTTCCAGTTTTAGGTTCCTTTATTAAATAGATTTCTCCCCCCTTCCCTGTAGGCCTTTCCCAGTTATGGAGAATGGTCTTAATTCGGTCAAAGGATGGCTTAGAAAGTGTCTGGCAACAACTATCATGAATGCACAAAGGATTGTTTGGGACACCTGTCATACTGGGAAGAATAAAGGCTCGACTGCCATCAAGCATAACTACTTCAGTATCCCAGGATTTCCAAGGAAGAGATTCTTTCAGTATGACTGACTGCCTTAATCCTGTCAACAGAAATACAAAAAGGCAAGAGAGAAGGTTTCCTAAAATTCCTGGTTTGCCCACTTACTTTCCATCTCAAGATGGAATCCAACCCGCAGTCCTTTTTTCTAGGACAAACACTACTCAGGAGCCACATTAGTATGAAATTGGCCTTTAGTGGGGAAAAACAAAAGGTAAGGTTTCATATTGTAGTTAGTTACTTTTTGGAGATTTTCAACCATTCAGTAAAGATTCTTTCTAGCTGTCTGGAGGTGGGGACTGGTTTGAAATATCCACACATGCTGGTGTGAACATGTAGCACTGGTTGGGTTAAGGAAATGATGCTTTCTTCCTTGGCTTTGTCTCATCCATCAAAAGCTGTTTTGTAAACTTCATGTTTGCCTTTGGCAAACTACCTGAAGTGGGAGAAAGGGTTGAATAAGAATTTCTTATTCGGCTCCCTAATCCACAAGCATGTACTGGAGGGGAATGATCCTTTAGTGAAAAATATTTTAAAAGCAAAGTCTAAAAATGTTTCCAGTTATGGCAGCAGTAAGACAGATAAATGTATCTGTTACTATTAGCTCCTAGAGAAACAGCCCTATGTGGACTGCATGGATATATATCCGATATTGCAAACTGCCTGAAAACTGAGTAACCTGCAAACACATTTTGTGATAAAAGAAACCACTTCAGAGAAGAAGCTGGCTTAGAAGAAATGATGACTATGTTACAGGATAGCAGTAATCTCAGCTCTAAATTCAGTGTTTTCTGTACTGGCTCTGAGCCAATAAAAAGGCAACAAGCATAGTGTCCTATGTGATTAGAGTGGAGATTAAGAGTGGTCTGAATGACAGGACAGATCAGCATGTGTCACAGTTGGAGAAAGTGCATAGGTTCAGAGGCATGAAACCAGACATTAGTGTGCGTGCATGCAAGTATACTTAAGTTGTGAGGATATCAAGAATGAAAGGAAAGGAACCGTCTCCTTGCCTAAAACCTAAGCAAGAATGGAAGGGGGAGGGGCAGAACTGGAACTGAGAAGAGCAAAGGTGACAGTCCAAGAATCTTAGGATCAGTCCCTTTCCTGCTCCTGTTTCCCATTCTCTAGAAAGGAAAGACTTAGTAATGGTCAGTCCAAGTTACAGCCCTAATCTGGAGACAACAAACATATGACGGAGGAAACAGGTAGTGTTCTGGACATTACTTCCTTAGTGTATTTGCAAGTGGATTTGGTTGTTTTTCCTCCCACTAAAATATTTTTTTAATCAAAACAGTCACAAAAGAAAGGGCTGGGAGAGGAGAAATGCCAGTCGGAACTGCCAGTGCAGTAGCCACAGCAGCAGCAGCAGGGTCTCCTCTGAGCTCAAATTACTTGTAGTGCCTGAGGAAGAAAGGTCAAAATTTAAGAATCTTTGTTTTAAAAAAGGAGATAGCACAACGCTTTCTTTCCCCTCTGCCAAAACAAAACAAAAACAAAAAACCAACAATAATAAAAAGAAAATGAGAAAATGTGGAAAACGATTCTACAAAAAAAAAAATCAAATTAGGAAATTAAAAACCATCGCCTGGAAAAAGAGGTGGGCACACTTCACTGGAGGCCCTCGGCTGAGGTGCCTGCATCCCCATCATGGCTGCTGGTCTCAAAGTTGTGCTCCACACCCATGATGTCTGGCTCCATTTTGCCACTGTCATTGATGAAGGTTGTGTAGGCATCGCCTTCAGCCATCAGTAGTTTCAGTTTAGGCATCCAGCTCTTACGGACAACACGTCGTGCATTTGTGCACATATCAGCAGCAATTGCATTCATCTCGCTCTCCTTGAAGTTTGGGGCAAAGTTCTGGCAATAAACTGAAGGAAGAAAATGAAGGCCACCTTAATCATGGTTGCTATAGCAGCAATTGGAAATGTTCCCGTACCTCTTTGCCTCTGTTTCTAGCCCCAAGACCTACTCACGCTTACAAAGACTCGGGCCCAAGTTTAAAACTTCAGCAGGAACTAGGAGAAAGGACTAATTTCAAACTTTTAAATCTGGCACTATATTTATCTGTGGAGTATACAAGCATTATAGAGTTTGATAACTGAAAGAGACTATATGCTAGCTAGTTTTCCTAGGTATCCCCTTTCTTTCAAGTGGGAAGTACTAGTTTGCTCCTATGTTTTATTCACTCTCCCAAACAAATATTTTGAAGAGACACTCACACTTCACAGCATGCAGCACTCGGCTGTCGAGAGGTTTCCGGCTGGGGTCATTGGTGGAGGAACGGATTCCAGTGCCACAACTGTTGGCAAGGGTGTTCCTAGCAATGGTCAGAAGGCAATTAAAATGTTATTACACACTGTGTCTTACTGTGCTCTTCCTCTAATGGCTAATTCTGTCCACTTATATACTATCTGTCTTTAGCTGAGTCTCAGTTCCTGTCTTGTCCCTTGAGCCTAGCACTACAACTCCAGAGCAGAAAGGAACACTGGGATGAGAAGGAGTAAACACACAGGAAGAGACACCCATGCCCACATACTTATTTCTCCATAGCACAGAAGATCATTTACTCACCGGTCGAAAAAGGATGCTAGTAGCCGCCTGAGAAGCACTTTGTGCCGTGTCCCAGCACTAACATGGCAATTCATCAACTGTGCCCGAGTGATGTACACATTAGTACCTGAACAGAAACAAAGCCTGTTGTGTACATTCAAACTATATACAGGCCAATGTAGCATTTTATCAAGCACCATGTCAAAAGCTTTATGTAGGAGACAAAAGATATGTCATGAATTTGTTAGCTAGGCTCTCAGACTACTGCTAATGTAAACATTCATATTATAGAGGTTTCATTAGAAAACTGCATTTCTCTACTGAGTTGCCATAGAAATTATCACATACACGTGATTTATGTTTTGGCTAAACTGCATTCCTGGGGTCGGGGTCAAGTTCTGAGACTAAAGGAACGCACATCCGGTCTCTCATTTCTTCTGCCTTTTTTTTTTGTTCTGTGTCTCAATATAGATGGAAGATTTTTACTCATGCTATTAATCATGTAGTTATTTTAGGGTTTTTTTAAACAAACTTTGTCAAGATAATGCAGTTAAGGTGAGATTCATCCCGTTTCTTGCTGCTTCTGATATTGTGATGCCACCCAGTGGTTTGGCAAACAGACCACTTCACTTGATAGCCTTGATCCAACCAAGTCAGTTACACAAATGGCTTCTGTAATACGGCACATGATCTGTTTGGGAATCATATCTGTGGCTAGGAATTTTAGTGGCTTACAGATATCCAGAGGACAAAGTCAAACCCAAGCAAGAGCTTTGAAATTCTAAACACAGAATTGCTTGCAAAAAGATTATTTTGCTGGGCTGAAAGAAGCCTGCATTTTGGAAACACATTCCTTAGATCAAGCAGAGTAAAGCTTTTGGAATGAGCACAGAGGCAGGAGCTGCTAATATGATGAATTGAACTGGGGCCCTTCTTTTCCTACTCAGTGCTGGCCACCAATCAATGGGTGGTGTCTCAGTCCCTTGTAGGACAATGGAAAGCCAAAAAAACTGATTAACAATATGTCACATTCAGAAACTATATACATTAAAAAGTAACGATGGAGTTCTTTATAGATCATTTTTAACTGATGCCATTGAGCATATCTACAAGGATGAAATATTGACATGCTTTGGACAAGCTATCCTCACAACTAGGTAGGCTCCAAGTCCATATCAACATGTACAGTTACGCCCATTTCAGTGGAAAAAAGACATGCATAATTTTACTTTGTTTTATTTATTTTCCTTGGTTCTCTTTTCCATGGCTCAATATTCTGACATGTACAATGTGCCATAACAGGTAATGCCAATACAGGTAGTCTTCGACTTACAACAGTTCATTTACTGACCATTCAAAATTACAATGGCACTGAAAAAAATGGCTTATGACCATTTTTCACAGTTACGACATTTCCAGCATCCCCATGATCTTGTGATCAAAATTCAGATGCTTAGCAACCGGTTCATATTTATAGCCATTGTTGTGTCCCAAGATCATGTGATCGCCTTTTGCGACCTTCTGACAAGCAAAGTCAATGGGGAAGCCGGATTCACTTAACAACCAAGTTACTAACTTACCAACTGCAGTGATACACTTCACAACTGAGGCAAGGGCAAAACTCACTTAACAAATGTCTCACTTAACAATTTTGGGCTCAGTCGTGGTCATAAGTTGAGGACTACCTGTACTCTTTCCTTTCTTTAATTTTGGGAATTAAAGGCATCTTTAAATAATGGTAGCTCAAATTTTGACTCTATTGTAACTTAATTATCGGGACTGCTTTTCATTTAGACAAAAAATCAATCCCCCAAAGAACAGAATGAATCTTATGCAAGAGGTAAGCAAGATTTTTCTTATTTACTGAAACCAGTTTCAACCCTAAGGAGTCCTACCTATCACAAGTTCCAGTTTCTCAGCTGGGTCACCCTCGTCATACAGCTTTGGATGGCATCTGTTTCCAATCTGGTTGATGAGCTCTGCAGGCAGTGAAGCTAGGTCCTGCCGCACTCGTACCCGGTTGCGAGACTCTGACTGCACCTGATCTGGCAGTGCTTCTACTTTTTCTGCTGAAAAAAGGAAGAAAAAAAAAAGGACAGGAGGAAAATTGGAGAAAGTGTTGAGCAGATATGAAATAAAGGTACCAAAGCTATCCTTCTCTTTGAACTATTTAAACACTGCAACTACATTTGCAACTTGCTCTTGGAAGAGTATTCTTAAGCAAGTTATTCAAAGAGCTCAGAAATTACTGCATCCTTTTTAAAAAAAGAATGGAATCACAACAACTACCTCTTCCTCTTCCAGGAATGTCTTTTAAGAGCTTATGTTTTAGTCCCCTTTCCATAAAATATTGTAGTCTTGCTGTATTCCCTCATTATAACAAGGAAGGCAAAGATGTGCAATGCTGACAGGTGAAGAAAATCCACTATCTTTGGATTTGTTTATTCATCTCAAGCAGAGATTGCTATTCATCCTCCTTGTCCATATTTATAGGGTACATTCTGAAAATATTTCACAAACTTTTCAGTACCAGGGAGGGCATGCTGAAGACCCAGAAGCAATCAGGGAGGCTGAAAATTGCAGCTTTTCTATGGTGATTAGACCCTCAATACATATTTTATTCTTTATTTTTTAAAAATAAGTCATACACTATTTTTTTCAGCAAAGATATCATACAATGCAATGCTTTAAAGCTATCTACAAAAACAAACTAATAAAAAATAAAGGACATATGGTGCAGCAGCTGTGAAGCAAAAACAACTTGGCAAAGACTGAAAAAAAGAAAACAAAAAGTCCTCAGTTGCCTCTTGCAAAGATGGAGTGGAGTGCTTAAAGCACCTCTAATAAGACGCAACCCCAAAATATTAAAGTTAAAATAGAGAAAGACTTACTAGTTGTACAGAACAAGCTGGCCCAATCTCAGTAAGGTCCCTTCAGTCAACCCCCGAGACTGGGCTGCTGGGTTATTGAGCCTTTTAGGTAAAAAGAGAGAATAGCTTGGATTTGGGTAGAAAATGAACAAGCAAGTTGTGGATGGCCCAAATGTATATATTATAGAAGAATGCTAGCTCAGGCCTGTCAATAAATGACAAGAATATTCTGCACTATACTATTTCTGGTATTTCTGAATTTTCTTTGAGGGTAGCACTGCTAGTTCTGTTTATAAATCACCAAGGCAGAAATGACAGCAATTGACTTTGCGAGGCTTAAACATGTTGCTATGATTTCACTTTCCAGTAGACATTTTTATTACTTGTATTTCAGAAGGTCTCCCATTCCCTGAGCAGAGAAGACACAAAAACGTCCAGAAAACACAAGTTCCCATCATCACTATCGTAGCATTCTAGTTTGATATTCAGCGTTGCAGTTGCCCCTGCCCCTTACTTGATGTGTTCAGATGGAGGCTGACAGCCCTCTGTCATGGATACTGACTTCCTGCATTAAGCAGGGAGTTCACCTCAATGACTTACCTTGTCCCCTCCTATTTTAATTCTATGAGCAAGAGAACAAAAGTCACCTGCAGAAAAAAAAAATATCTAGCAAAATGCAGGCCATGCAGCTTGGCCTCAAAGTATGGACTCAAAACCTTGGTTAGTCTGTTACTTTCAAATATACTACCACTTTACAAATATTATTTATAACATTCCTCTAAGCTGACATTATTATTAATATTTGGAGATTTATTTCTAATTATTCCTAGTTTAAAATCCTTCTCAGGATTGCTTCACACTTTTCACTTCTCTCTCTCACATACATAAAAACAAACCCACACACAAACACATACAAAATGTATCAGAACACATTGGTCAATTGCAATATGCACAAACATCTCTCATGTCAGGAATCAAAAACAGCCCCCCCTCTTTTTGTTCTATTGTGTCCTATTCTTGGAGATTGCAAGTTTTTTTGGCAAACTTTTTCAGAAGTGGTTTGCCATTTCTTTCTTCCTAGAGCTAAGAGAAAGTGACTGGCCCAAAATCCACCCAGCTGGTTTTGTGCCTAAGGCAGGACTAGAACTCACATTCTCCCAATTTCTAGTCTGGCACCTTAAACACTATACCAAATTGGCTCTCCAGCTGGATGGCTACTGAACATTTCTGCTGCCCATATGACTTAAAGAGAAGCATAGCCATGCCTCACTTTTTAAACAATAGAAGTGAACATATTCAACATGTATCGGCTTTGGCAATAAATGTAAAGTTAAGCAGACAATATGCAAAGCTGAGATTCAAAGATTCTGTTGTCATCCAACCTTACTATCCAACCTACAAAATCTCTCTTGCATCTCTGTGAATATTCTGATCAAAACAGGGGTAAAGCGCAATACACTCCCTTTCCTTTGTTTAAAGCAAGCAGAAGAGTCACAATGCTTTTTAACAGTCCACGTGGGATACTCACCTGTTTGCCCTACATTCATCATGCTGTACATAGTGTACATGTTGCAGATTTGTCGGTACTGCTCATCGGAGCCTTCCTCGGGTGCATCTTCCTCTTCATCTTCTTCATTATGATAGGAACTGGGGCTATCACTGGTGTAAGCACTGGAGGTGCCAGGGCTTGTCTGGTCTGAAGTACTGGGGCCGCTGACCACGCCTGCCCCTCCACCTCCCCCCGTTAGTGCTGCCTGCTGTTGTTGTTGCTGCTGAGCCTGTTGCTGTTGTTGCTGCTGGACCTGTTGTTGTTGCACTTGCTGCTGAGCCTGCCGGCTCCCCCCGCTCAACTCCTGCTGGGAGGAGATCTTGGCCATTTTGCGGCTGCCATTACTGCCACCACTATTCCCTTCCTTCTGGCTGCTTTCCCAGAGCCGTTTAACCACAAATGTGCATTGGACAGAGTCTGAGTCCTGTTGCTCTGTCTTTACACGAGAGACCAGGGGTAAGGGCGTATTGCCGGAAGGCCAGGTGGATGTCTGTGCCACAGGGCTCTGTGGCTCAGAGGAAGGCGCCTCCTCAGTGTGCAGGCCTTGCGAGTCACAGCTGGGTGAGCTGACCTTCAGGAAGAACTCAGTCCCCTTTTCCATAATCTCCTGGATCTGCAGGAACCCTGCTGTGTACATGAGCAGAAACTGATCACCCACATTCATGCTTAGGCGGCCAGTGTAGCAGAAACTAAGGATCTGCTGAAAGGATTGAGGTTGCACTGCAGCAGGAAGCTCTACCACAGTGCTCTTGCTGTTGTTGAAAAGGTCCCGGAAGTAGCAGCTGCTTGCAGCCAGCACAGCTCGGTGTGCCTTGAAAGCATGGCCTTTCACCACCACTGAGACATCACAATACAGCCCCTGTAACCGCTGCTCGTTCAGGCATTCCAAGATGCTATTACCAAAGTTGGGGATCTCCATCTGGAGAAATTGAGCCATCCTCCTCTTCTTCTCCTCCTCACCCAGATGGGTACGCTGGAAAAAAGAATAAGGAGCCAGAGAAGTTAAATGTGGAATGGACATGGAAAAAGAGCAAAGGAAGGAGATGGGCCAAAGAGAGAGAGAGATCAGCCAGAAGCGGGCAATGTTTTGGCAGCCTCAGGCCACCCTTTGTAAAAAAAAACACCGTGGGCTACAGTGGACAAGGCCTTGAAGTGGTGAGGTCATGCAAACAGAAGAAGTAGGGTTTGATAGAGCATTTTTAAAAGGTGCTTTTAAATGTTTAAATCAATCTGACAGCTTATACCTCTTTCTTTGGTTTTCTGTTCTTCTTTCTTTCCATCTCCATAATTTGATACTTAGCTGCCAAATTTTGATAGTGTGATCTCCAGGGCCTCTGTAGACCACAAAAAAAGGGGTTCATAGGCCATATGAACCCTAGGACCACACCTTCCATTAAGGAGGTAGCAGAAGTGTAGTCCACACAATCAACTGTTTTACATGCTGTCTCTAGAAGCGTCAGCCTTAGGTCTTAGTTCTTCCTCCAGTTTTCAATAATCAAAAGCACTAAGTCATTTATTTAAAGACTTTGTGTATCATATAAACCCAAACCTCTGACAAAATGTAATTAGGCTCTGCTTTAACCAGACTCATACGGAAGGTTAGGCACCAGTTCACTTACCTTGTTCATATCCACAGGAAAGTTAATTTGAGATTAGCCTGCATTCCTAGCCATCAGCAAAGAGATGGGAAGTCTAGAGCAACTGTAAAATGAAGCTGTTATATCTGTATCATAGCTCCTCCACCTGGCCCTCTGAATAAACATGGCTGGATGGTGATAAAACGGGGAAGAGAAGAGAAATGGGGGAAGACCATGACACATTTTCCCTTCTTACTGTAAGAAGCAAACAAACCAGAAGGTGATAGGATGTCAGCCAGTACAAAATGGGCCAAGATGCTCTCAAAAGAGGGCTGCAGTGCAAACTATATAATTAAGACAACTATAGGTTCCCTTGGTCATCTGGGGCCAAAGCACTACATAAACCATTTAGCTTAATGAGCACGAGACTGAGTGAGGTGCATTGAACAAACATGGCCAAAACAATTTCACCTCCAATTATACACATACTGCTTTACTAGTAGCTTTTATTTTGACCTGAGGGAATTATTTCACAAATATTATAAAGAAATTAATATATAAATAAATAATAAAAGAGCTACACTGGATTTGTCTGCAAGCATTAAATTTAAGATGTTCCAATATTTGCCATACTTTGGGCACATTTTAGACTTTCGTGGCAATTAAAGCAACCAGAAATAAATAGTATTTGTAGTCCATTCTTATTATGCGATTTTCCCTTTTATAGTACTTTGGTCATTTAAACAGAGAGCAGCATGAGAAACTTCACAGCTCAAGTTTCTTTTTTTGATATTAATGAACACTGCAGGAGTTATGGAAAAAAGAAAGATTTAAGTGTAGCTTTTTATTAATCTTGGTTAAAAACAATCCAATGTGACAGCACTAGGATTGTGCTGAAATAAATATGGCAGCTTTGCCACTGTAAAATAACCGTGCATAATGAAGAGGTTGTAATCCAGCAGCAATGGTGATCTGCAAACCCAGTGAAGCTTCCTACTTATTACCTCCAGAAAGGGACAGGCTCTTATGAGCATATCGTTCTTCCGCGATAATAGCTCAGAGAACTCTAAATCATGGCACTGTCTTTTTAGGACAAATAATATGTGTGTCAGAGATAAGATACACCATGAATGTAAATGAAAGCTTGGGCTAAAAACAGACAAAATGGATTTTTTTTATTCCCACATACCATTTGCAACTGGAGGGCAGATTAATGCTGGGTGGAATATTAAATATCAAAAAATTAATGGTGTTTGTTGTTGTCCATTATTCTTTCACTAGAGAGACACTATGACCCAAAAGTTTCCTGCTCCAAATCACACAGAAGAGAGAAATTACTCTGCAAGGAATGACAATGCAGCTGAGGACACAGAATAGGTACACAATGGGCTGTTGCTTTTAAAAATTCCCAACTCTACAAAGGCTTGGGTGTGAAACAGTGCTTTACAGTTATTTGGAGATGGTTGGAGCAGAACAATACAACAAGATAATCCCCCCTACAGAGAGTTTATTCAGAACGCTGGCACTGGAAGTGACTAAGATTTCTGCTCCATATTCAGATAGCATTAGGTAAATGCCTCCCTCCTTCCCCCAAAGCTTTAAAACTGCTAGCAATTTTTGGAAGAAGATATAAAGAGGGAGAAAATAAAAATCTTTTATGCAGCTTTTTACAAAGCAGTACTGAAACGTCCTCAATATGAATTTGTAATGGAATAGACTTTCAATTGAACATTTATCAGAATGAGACAAACATTCACAGAGCTTGAATGCTGAGCATTCAATTTCTTAAAATTCAATTTTAATTTACTGCAGTAGAATGACAATTTGCTGAGGATTTCACCATCTCTTCTAGAAAATGCAGGACACCCATCAGAAGCATAAGGATATTCTGCAAATAGAAGATCCTGACAACTATTTGGTAAACTTCTGGTCTTTAGCCTTTTTTTAACCTAATCAAGCACAAATACAAATATCTAATAATAAACAAAGATATAAAGACTGGGGACTACATATGGGATGAAAGGCAAGACTTCCATTCCGAAAGTATCTTTGTGCTGTTTCTATGGTAGGAGAAAAATCTCAGTGGGAAGAAGGGAAATTGAGGACCATTTGCAGTATTAATTCAATCTTTTCTTGGGCACCATAATTGGCTTAGAAGCCTTCCACTATGAAAAGGCAATCATGAATCCTTATTATTATTACATTACAAATGATCCGTATTTACACCTATGTCGATCATGACAGCATTTGTTGAAGTACAAATATTACAGTGTATTGTTAACCCACACGATTTTTATATAGAGTTTTTTAAATGATTTTATCCAGAATGCTTGATTTTTAATTATCAAGAAAGCATGAACATGTTATTCTTTTAGTACTACCATTAAAGAGGATATCAACAAGAGAACACAGAAACTATGGACTTTTTTCGTTAAGGAATCTCTTTACAACTTGAACACTGAATCAAAACTGACAAACTAGACTGATTATTCTTAACTAAACACAATGAATTGGGTGACCAACATTCACATCTTGGTTAGAGATCTGACTGTGCCATTTTTATACCACTCTCCATTGCACAACTTCTAAGGAAAAATGTTTAAGGAGCCCAATGGGAAAAAAAAGTGTAAGCACAAAGCAGGTTTGTTACCTGAATATTATACACTATTTTGAGTTTCAGAAAAAATGCACTAGAATCAAACCTCTTAGATTACAGTAGCAAATTTTATCTTTTTAATCAGATGCTTCATACTTTCTATGTTGGTTTATTTAATGGTCTATAGACTTATATGAAAACTTAGAAAAAGACAGTATAGCCTTTAGAATGCTGCCTGTCAAAATTTTCTGGCTAAAGA
>JANHJO010007198.1:162151-193523 GCA_032468235.1 Pseudoxyrhopus heterurus | reverse complement strand
CAATTCATTGTGGTAATGTACAGAACCAAAATTAGAAAAAAGTTGTCTCTGTCCAAATATTTATGGACCTAACTGTAATCTTTTGTATATTCTGGCATATTAAAGTTTGTAATATTGCTGTTTTTCTCACTTTTAGGTGTGCAGTTATTACTGAATTTGCTCGTCTGCAGCTCTCATCCAAAGGAATTAGGAGTGAGTGGCAATGCTTTCATCACTATTCCATCTAAGGTCCATCAGGTGAAAACAGATATATAAGAAGCAAAATGTAGATACCGTTTTTATTGTTTCCTAGTAATTCAGGTGGTGGGATTTATTTTCCTGCCTGCAGAGAAAGAAGGTGTACACATTTTTAATAAAAAATGTAATTATGACTTAACAAGGCAGTATTTTGATTTACTCCTTCAGGTTATTAGAAAAGGGTTTTTTTAGTGGCTGTGAAATGAAGTAAGCAGACCCACTTTTAATTTTCAGGAATTGTCCCTAGAATAACAATATAGAATGTTTTAATCTTCTGTAATTTGTTCTTGTTGCTTTTTTGCTGTTTTATAGTTTTAAAAAGAACAACTGCAGTTTACTTACATAACTGAAATTATGAGTAGATTTTTGACAGTGTAGTTCTCCATACACCTGTAAGCATGTTCAGGTTTTCAGTAGTGGCAAAATTAAACAGAAGAGGGAGCCTTGCAGTTATATTTATAGTAGGTTACTCTCTGATCAGGAGAAAACTCTATTAAAGGAGCTGAATATTTGATAATTATATAAAAAGATTTAAGGACTGAGCATTTGTTCAGACTAGATACCAAGGGCGTAGTCATCTGCTCCATCCTTTTTCTCCAGTTGCAGTTCCTGGGGAAGAAAATACCTCTAAAGTGATTGTGGATCTCTCTGAAACAGGAAAAGATAACTTGGAACAACTGAATTCTAGAGATATTCCAGATGAGGAGACTGCTACAGTTGCAGAAGTGGGTGAAATATGCCAGGTATTGTATCTATGTTTTCACATTGGGGTTTTGAGGGTGGATTGGATGAACCGCTCCATTGGCCATTACCAGCCTGTTGTTGCCCAGATATATTTGACCTAAAGTTTCTATTATTGGCACAGTGGTTAGAATGCAGTATTGAAGTTTGATCCTGACCGGCTCATAGTTGTCTTAGCTTTCCATCCTTCCAAAGTTGGTAAAATGAGGACCCAGATTGTTGGAGGCAATATGCTGATATTGTAAACTGCTCAAAGAGTGCTGTAAAGCACTGTGGAGTGTTATATAAGTGCTGTTGCTATTGCTATCATTCACAGCTATCATAATATTTGGCTGTTCTTGGTGGGAGATTGCTTGCTTGCTCGCTCGCCCACTCGCTCATCCATCCATCCATCCATTCATTGTTTATATTTCTTCTCTCCCACAATCCAGAGACTCTTAGCAGCATACATGAAGTATAAAACCAAATAAACTATCAATGCAATAATAAAACAACCCAACTCAATTTTTGACCCCTGGCAAGGACTTAGACTAGTCTCTGCAGTTTTCTTGGCAAGATTTTTTGAAGTGGTTTGCATAGCACAAAAGGAGTATTGAAGCTATTTGCATAGCATGCCTGCAGCTCCCAGTTCCAATTGCCAATTTTGATGTGTAGATGAGCAGACAGCTTACTCTCTGTAATCCTTTCCTGTCCAGTCTCTCTGTATTGCAAGGGGAGAAAAAAAAATTCACAGGTCAGGTGTAGGAGAATACATATTGACTGTAATGGCAATCACATGACTAAGGAATGCTGCCAAAGTTGTAGATTGGCTATAAAATTATTTTTTTCAGCATAGTCATAACTTTGAACATTTGCTGAAGAAGTAGTAAGCGAGGACTATCTGTATTACATAGTGAAGCTATGATCTATCTTTTCCCTGTAGGAGCTTAGGAAGGCATACAGCTTTCTCTTATATAGAACATAACAAGGATATAACAAAATAAATATTTATAAAAATATTCTCCGAAATGTCTTACATTCTCCCACAAAAACATTAGCACTTTTGATGAGATTTCATTGAAAACGTTAAATTTTAATATGATTTAGTTTACTCATGATTATATGACCATGTAATTTGGCTTGAGAACACAATTAGAAGATTTTGCAGATGTCACTTAGCTGAACCTCCCTACACAGTGCTGACTATCAAGCTTTAATTCTAAGCTCTATGTTTTATTATATTTGTATCCCATAATTCAATATTACCATAATGAATATGTGCATTTTAAAATATAAAAATAAAAACAGTACAATTAACAATCAGTATAATTCATATTGGCTGAGCTAACAATTAAAAACATGATGTAAATAATGGGTTTTGGCCATTTTCCTGAATCATCAGAGAGGGAGGCTTACCACTTCTCCTTGGCAGTTGCTTTGATAGCCTGAGAACCATACAAGAGGAGGCCTTTCCTACATGGCTGGGTTGGGATCTTCAGAGCAGCTCTTTGAGGCAGTGACATATCTCTGTCTACTGAGTAATATAATGTAAGTCTGGTATGTATCAGAGGCCTTCACTATCATGGCATATCGTTGCAGCACGTGTTACATAAACATGAAATAACCCAATCTTTTACAACTTCTGGGATTTGACTGATCACTCTTTGTGGGACTTTAATAATTCTTTTGAAGTAAAGAATCTAGGACTTTGGAATAGTTGCTCATTTCAGCATATGGTCAAGCATTCAGAGGGACCATTTTAAGATATGATGCAAGCTTCTGTATTGTTTTGAGCATGGATAGTGATCGAACACCACACTTAGGAAAGACATTCTGAACATGTCTATTTGATATTCTTGAAACTGCCAGAGCCACTTTGGAAGTTGAAGCAGGGGTGATCCACATAGTTTCAAGTCAAATATTGAGTTTTTTAAAGTTAGTTCCAACATTTATTTCAGTTTTTCTTTAACTTTTCCCCCCCTGCCTTTTACAGGAGGGACTCCAAGTGCTGGAGGCTCTGGCTGCATCTGGACTGCGTTCCATCCGGTTTGCAAAGGAAGTGCCTGGCATTCACAGTGTGGTAGCTAATGATAATTCTTCTAAGGCTGTTGAGTTCATCACTCAAAACATTAAGCTCAATGGTGTGGAACACCTGGTGACTCCAAGCTTGTCAGATGCTCGGTTAGTAGACTTCTATACAAGAGAGGGGTGCCAATTGTTTCTTTTTTTGATTCCCTTGACCATTTAACATTCTGAGACATAGCTGATAAACTCTTGCTTTGTAAAAGAAATATGATTTTTGTTTTTAATAGTAACAATGGGAGTAAAAGAAGGACAAGCAAATTAGATTCACTTAACCACTTTGTAATACTTGACTTATGTTCTTTAATATGGAATAACATGCAAACTTATTCAGTGAATCTTGGGAAGTGACAATAATATTTTTATTTTATGTCTTGAGATAATTCTAACTATGAGAAAAGCCGTTTCCAAAAAGCTATTGCTGTGTGAGAATAGTTTGTGTGGTCCTTTGTTTTGACATGATGAGTGACTATTTCGTTGTACAAAATGAGGTGGGGAGAATTTATAAAATTTGAATACTATTTAACCTTGATGTTTTTCTGCACTGCCATAGTTGATTATGTGTTGTTTTCTGATAGCTAACAAAGATGATAACAAACCTCATGATAATAAATGAGAAAGCCAATATTTATCTGCACTCTGTGAACCCTGGTTTCAAACAAGGCCCAGTGAGGTGTATGCTAAGAGGCATGGTGGTTGAGCGACTTAATTTTAGGTACAGTTTTCTGTGTATACCAAATGCTTTGGTATAGAGAAGGATTAACTGAGCTTCCTTTTCAACTGAAGCCCACATCTACTGTTTCATAGAATTTCCTGTTTCCTCCTCTCTAGCTATGGGGTGTACCACACCTAATCTCTGTCTGTCACTGTCTCTCTCTCTCTCTTTTGGGCAGGATGCTGCTATATCGTAAAAAGGCAGCGAAAGAATTCTTTGATGTTATTGATCTGGACCCATACGGCAGCCCTTCTGGTTTCTTGGACGCTGTGGTGCAGTGCGTGAGGGATGGAGGTGGGTTGATAGCTTCTTTCAGTTCTAGGCATTGTTATTAATAGTGAAAAAGGGGCTTCTTGTCTGTTCCCCCTTAGCACCTTAGCTATGTTTGGGAGAAGTGTTGATTTGCATTTTTTCTACGATTTTACTCCGACAGGTCTGCTGTGTGTTACATGCACTGACATGGCTGTATTGGCTGGGAAACTGGGCGAAACATGTTACAGCAAATATGGAGGCGTGTCAATCGGCACCACCTGCTGTCATGAGATGGTGAGAAGGAGGGAGTGCTGCTAGGCAGTGAGAGGCTTACATTCTATTGCCGTGGTTTTTCTCCTTGTTATTCTGCTCAAAAGGAAATTAATATTTCCCAAATTAACAAGGACAGCTAGTAGTAACTAGCAAGGTCTTACAAGTACTACAATACTGGGGTTGAGAAAGAATGGAATGGGAACGTCACATGCTATGAAGAATATACAAAGATCTTACGTATCCTCTGCAAAGTTAGCCATATTGTGCCGGTGCCCAAAGGCAAAAGGAACCCCTGCTGCACTGCCCTTTTTCTTTCAGGCCCTACGAATTATCCTGCACAGCCTGGATCTTCGTGCCAACTGCTACCAGCGCTATATTGTTCCACTGTTGTCTGTCAGTGTGGACTTTTACATCCGTGTGTTTGTTCGAGTCTTCAGTGGACCATCCAAGGTCAAAGCTTCTGCTAGGTGAGCACCTGCTCAAGAGGGTGTTTCGTGTTTTCGGCTGTTCTTCCCCTGTGGAGGGGAAAAAACAACAACAGATCTCCTGCTTGCTTTTCAACTGTTCCCAATTCGTTGCATTCAGAAGGAGAATGTCCAATATTGCTGGCGATAGCTGGGCATTTCCTTCTTTGCCCTTTCTCTAGTTTCTCTAGCAGCTCTTCTTTTCTTTCTCTTGGCAGCAAACAGGCCTTGGTTTATAACTGTGTGGGCTGTGGATCATTTCATATCCAGAGACTTGGCAAGATGGTCAGCGATGGAAAAAAGTGAGAGTTCTTATGTCTAAATCATTTTTGGTGTATACATTTTTTTTTTCTGATAGATATTTTCTCCTGCTTTGATCATAGCGGAAAACTAATTTCCTATTTTAATGTATTGTTTTTTTGGGTTGGAACTGCTAGTTGCTCCCCACTTTCCTTTTCCCCATGAATTTTAAAATAAAATAAATATTTATCCGCACGCATCTATCAGAAGCTCATGAACGGGGAAATAAAAAATATGAAAACGTACACAGAAAGAGGTATTTATTTATTGGAAGCCCAAAAACGATTTAAGTATTTTATTTGTTCAAGAGGAAGATGATTTCATATTTAACATAATCCTACAAAAAGAGAGAGGGAGGGAGGGAGGGAGGGAGAGAGAAAGAAAGAAAGAGACAGAAAATTACATAGACAAAAATTCTTACTGGAAAATACGGCCACTTGTTTACTGCCTCTCAACATTAGAAATTGCCTACTCTTTTCCTCAGCCAAATCATCGCTGCTGAGGATTCAGGTTTAACCCTGAACAGATGCTGTATATCTGTCTCTGTTGCTTGATCTATACTGTGCTAGAGAGACCTGTGGGCCATTGGCCTTCAGTCTCTTGGACTTTTAGACAACCTGTATTTGTAACATAAAGGAATAATTTGATAAATCAGGAAGGAAGCAAACCCGTCTATTGTTTTGATCTGGCTTCATGGCATCTGCTTCTCTTCTGTATAATCCCACAGCTTCAACTATAAGGCTGCTTGTGGCCCCCCTATAGGTCCATCCTGTGAACATTGCCATCAGCACCACCAGGTGAGCCAGGACAACATGTAGCCTCATGGCTTGCCTTACATGATTTTGGAGAAGTGGTTTTTCTTAAGCTGATATTTCCTCCTCCTCCTCCTCCTGCAGCTGGCTGGCCCCATGTGGGCAGCACCGCTTCACGATTTGGGTTTTGTCCAGCGAGTCTTATCAGCAGTTGAGAGTAACCCAGGCCGCTTTCAGACAAATCAACGGATTCAGGGCATCCTGAGCATGGTGATGGAGGTGAGGATGATGGCTGTTGGCAGAGTCAATAGGGCAGTTCTCTTTTCAGATCTCCCCCCCCCCCAAAAAAAAGAAGCAAAAAAGTGTCATCAAGTAGTAAAGTAGTAGAGAGCTAGCCAGCAGATCACCAGGTTTTGCAGGCAGCATTGCTCTGTTCAACCTAAAGACAGCCATTGCAAGGCAACAATGTTCAAGCCATGGTCTGGGTTCTTGCAAGGCTATTGACCTCTTCTAATAGGCTTAAAAAGGGCCTTATGAATGCATTTATTCAAAGCAGAATATGATTAAAACATGGTTGCAGTAGTAGATATGCCTCACCTGAATAACTTCTCTGTATAATTAGAATCTGCTTTCCTCTGCATGCAGGAAATACCTGATGTCCCCCTCTATTATACCCTTGATAAACTCAGCAAAACCATCCATTCCAGCAGTCCTTCTCTACTACAGTTCAGGTAAGATGAACTTACTAATTTGCACCAAGATCTTATATTTATCTAACTTTAAAAAGGAATATCCTAAGATAGGCTGTGAATGTGGCGATAGACAGGATTTCCTTGCAATTGTTGGTAAAGCCAAAGTTTGAATGCTATTGTGATATTGTGGAGATAATGGATTTCTTTTCTGGTACTTTCCTACCAATAGTGATGCATTAATCAGGAGCTTGCTAAGAGACTCCCTGTTTTTTAGCAAGTCATCTGGTCTTGTGAATATCTGAATCTTTTCAAACACAAGCGGAATAATTATCACGTGCAGATGGCTCAGGCCCCATTGACTGACAAACATGCTGTTTAAAAGATTCCTTCTCCAAGGCTGTGATTGACTCAAGGATAAATTTTGATTTGGGTGATTTGAAAAAACAACTGCTCAGGGTCTCTAGCATGATATGTCATGTGACTTTAAGGATATACAAAGAGCACTTTCATAGGAAAGTAGAGAAGTAGTTGTAAAAAACAAGCTACAGCATTTAAATATATAGTATAGAAAAAAAATAGATTTGAAGAAATTGGAGTCTTATGTTTAGATGATTGTATCAATTTTCCTGCTGCCTCAAACAGAACGTTGACCTGTCCCAATTGTTGTTGGGGGTTCTGCTGATCTTTTTCCTCAGGGAAGTTAGGGCATGTTTTAATATAAGTCTTCTCTGGATTCTTTTTCAGATCAGCTCTTCTTCACGCTGGCTACCAAGTGTCGCTTTCTCATGCCTGTAAGAATGCTATCAAAACAGATGCGCCATCATCTGTGCTTTGGGACATTATGCGCTGCTGGGTGAGCAATGGTCTTAACTTTCATGTAAGGGAGCTTTCTTTTCTGGCTTTTGACACTATATAACAACTATGGAGGCCTCTAACTTTTAAGACTATTCCAGGTATCAAGATTCTTACAGAGGTAATTTCTGGTTTCTCCTCTTCTCTAGTTTTTAGCCAAAGCCAATCGACTTAAACTAATTTCTTTCTGCAAGCTTTAATAAAGGTTCAGTGTGAGGTAGCCCTAAAAGATTTGAAAAAAACCCCAACAACCCAACAACCCGAGATATCCCTTCTGCCTTTGCTCTTGTCCACACTCTTCTTCTAGGCTTTTTTTTTTTTAATTAAACTGCTGTTCTTTCTCTTCCTTCTGCCCATCCCCACTTGCAGGAGCAGCTCAACCCTGTG
The DNA here is from genome assembly GCA_032468235.1 of Pseudoxyrhopus heterurus. Lineage (NCBI taxonomy): Eukaryota > Metazoa > Chordata > Lepidosauria > Squamata > Pseudoxyrhopus > Pseudoxyrhopus heterurus. The sequence goes on along the minus strand of JANHJO010007198.1, from coordinate 185,797 downwards.
AAACGAGAGCGCCTTTCAGAGAACAGCCCAGCTGCTCACATCCTTTCCGTGGAACCCAAGTAGGTGATTGTCACATCGTAGAACTGGGCTTGAGATGAGCAAATGAGGATTTTGAGCTGAGAAACAAATTGTAGGCTATTAAAAACCTGGATGTTTTGAAGGCAGAAATCTAAAATTTCTGAAGGCAAAAAGGAAGCAAATAAAAAAGAGCCTCTCTCTGAGGGAGATGGGTGGTTAAGCTTGATAAATAAATAAATAAAAATAAATAAATAAATAAAATAATAAAATAATATAAAATAAAAAATAAAATAAATAATACAGAACAGGGAGGATGACAGTAGAGGGAAGAGAATCTCCTAAGAGTGTTATTTTGAAGCTGTTTCTTTGCAGAGAAAAATGTAAGATACTGAACGGTCCTACCACTGGCAGACCCTACTAAAAAGGTTCCTATGGGTTAGAAGTCAATCACATGTTCTAATCTGCCCCTTATTCTGACTTCCTATAAATTGTACAGGTTGCAGGCGTCCTTCACTGTTCGAGCAGATGCTAATCCTAAATCACGAAAACAGAAACTCCGACGGTTCCAGATGAATCCTGAGCCCTTCTGGGGGCCCAAAGCAAGAGCAAAAGCAGGGTAAAGGGATTTAAAAGGAATCATGGGGTGCTGGGAGGAAATCAGAACATCCAAATATAAAACTCTTCTGGGATTACGATTACATGTGTAATATTTGAAGGGGGGGAAAAAAGAGTTCTGTTTCGTCATTGTAAAACTGATGCCAGATGTATTGTTTGGGCTGCGAATTTTATTATTATTATTATTTATTATTTATTAAATTTCTAGACCGCCCAACTCCCACAGGACTTATAGCCTTGTTAATAGAACTTTTGTCTTGGAAGATTGTGTGGCAAAGCATAGCTAGTGTGTTCCTCTGCATCTTGACTCCCTTCTCAGACAATAAAAAGGCTTATGTACCATAGCTACAGCTCAGGCCCTTGGCTGATGTTGCCATTACTTCTTTTTGCTGGGTGCAAGGAAAGACTAGGCTAGTAGGACTGTAATCATAGGACTGTAGGCTAGTCCTCTTGGGTGCAGAATCAGGTGGGTGTCTTACCACTCACTGTTCAATATTTTTACACGGTTTGCTGCAGCTTTTATGAGCCTTTTTAGTGCCCCATTAAAACCACAGAGCAGCTGCCTTGGTTCATGCCTGATTATTTTTCTGGGTTAGGGGTGGGATTTCCTCTTGTCTGCAGGAAAAGAGAAAGTTACATCAAAACAAGAGGAAAGTGTGTGCAGAAGGGAATGATGGTTCTCACCTAAAAAACTTTCCATGCAAAAGGTTCCGGCAGGTAAGTGGCTACAGTTACTCTGCATGGTAAGAAACTAGTTAAAGGCCCATGAAAGGAAATGGACAGCATCTTTTTGAATTCAGTTTATTGTGACAGCATAGGTCCAGGAAGAAATGTGATTGGCGTGTGATAGAAAAGGATCATGGCACATGGCTTCATTTGGTTTCTATAACATTTGATCATAGGATTGGATCAGTGGGTTGATATAGTTGGGTTATAGCTCAGATGGAGACATTTAGATCTAAAGGAAATGGGGAAAGGAAATTACCTCTTACTAGAGCATCTTTTCAGGTGACTGCACTCATCTAGAACCAGTGCAGGGTCTAAGCTTTGTGGAAAAGGGAAAAAATGGATTTTGAGGGCTCTCTTTTCCATACAGGGGGTCTGGAAACGGGCATGCAATTTGCCTCCTAGAAACAGAAAAAACATTCACCAAGTTTTGTGTTTTTTTAGCCACAGTAAGTAAAGGTACTAATGAGCAAGAAGTACCTGCTCTAGCTTAAGAGTGGCAGCCAAAACCAATAATCTTGCATACTTATCCAGTCCATTTTAACCAGTTACAATTAACAGGCGACTACAATTAAGTACCACAATATCCTCTGAAAACAGATGCATTTGCTCCTGAGTTTAAAATAGTCTACTAAGCTAGAATGCTGCTTGCTTGATATTTTACCAAACTGCTCAGTTTTGGCAGACCTAAGGCAGCAGCAAAAATTTTAGTCTTGGTGGATGCACATTAAAACTATAATACAAACCATAGGCACATTGTGAAAAATCTCCTTGAAGACTTGATGTTTTGATTTCTCTATATAAAAAAGAAAAAAGATAATGCATGGTAAAGACAGCATAGTCCATTCCCCAGAGCTGCTGAGTGCTTTATCCAGGCAGTTTCTTTTTGTTAGCAATTAGCCACTTATATAATATACCGTAGGTTGGATTAGGTGCAAGAATATAAATGTCTTAAATAAGTTGTTTCCAATGAATGCCATTTTTCTTCCCAGGGTGACTGTACCTTAGGGGACAAATGCTGCTACTCTCACGAGACACAGAAAGAGTGAAGCACCAATAACAGCAGTGTGGCGAAGTCCAGAATGCCTGGTGTGATTTTTATTTTTGCATTTATAGGCAATCTTTATATTTTAATGACTGTCAAAATCTGCTTGACAATTAAATACTATTATCTTTTGATGATGTTTGGGTTTGTGATTGTTTAATACCGATGAGGATATCGTTTTGATTTGTTAGCATTTTTGTAGGGCGTGGGTTAACAGTAAGAACCAGTTCAGCCAAGAACAGCAGAGGACAAATTTACATATGGCCATCTTTCCACTTTTTTTAAATCTTCTATCTGCACCAGTCTGCATGCAGAAAATCCCAGGGCTGAGGCATCTTTATGTGAAACATTTTTTTTGCTATTGGCGGGCAAGATGAGTAACACTGGGTAAGACCGAGCAATGATATGACTTGGTGTAAGGCAGCTTCCTATGATTGGCAGAAATATTATGTTTCAGGCTATATGGTTTTCGTTCATCATACATGTAGCTCTGGTCAAAATGTGAAGGTAAGAGTCCCACAATTCTCTCCTCCTCCCATTGCTTATATGAGCCCATTCATTGCTCTTTCCAAGCTGACAGTACGTCTCCCAATAAAGCTACAATGAAGTAGCAAGTTAAGTGTCCTTGGTGTTCTCTGAGTTCAGTTATTTTCTTGCAGACATTTCATTAGCCCAAACCAGGTAATATCATTTGACTAGCACTATTGATGTTATCTAGTTTGGGTAATAAATGTCTTCAAGAAAACAACAGAGCTCAGAGAGCACCAAGACCCTTCATTTCAACCCTAAGCTACAAATATTCTTTATAAGTAACAAGTTACCTAGATAAAAGTACTTCCAAAATATCCACATATGTATTCTTTTCTGAAAATTGGTGCACTCAGTTTAATGCAACTCTCAGCTTAAGACTGAGATGTCATTGATGTGAACTAAAGTTGAATAAGACATTATAAAACAAATCTAAGTTAGTGATTTATCAAGGATAGGCTTATTTTCCAGACTGTACAACGTATTCCACAGTAAAACATATTGTCCATGCTAGTGGAAACTGATAAGCTGTACAAGATCTTGAGTTTGTTGGTTTGTTTATTATCCTGCCTATATTATTTTTATAAATAACTCAAGACAACAAATATATCTAATATTCCTTCTTCCTCCTATTTTCTCCACAACAACCCTGTGGGGACGGCCAGGTGGAGAGAGTGACTTGTCTAAGGTCACCCAGCTATTGTTCATGGCCAAGATGAAGCCAGGACAGCCTTTTGGCCTCTAGCCTTGTGCCTTAATTACTTTCCAACTTTTAACATGAAGAAATACTGAAGCAATATACAAAAGAGTTATATGAATTAAAGAGATTTATTAAAAAAGATGATAGTACTTAAGACAATCCAAATATTCTAGCACTTTCAAAACCCTCTGTAAGGACGGTCAGTTTTTGTATATTATGGATGTGCTCCGAGGACATGAAGGCTAGACTGGTGTGGTCTTTTAACAGTGATCCCTTTTTCATTTGAAAAAAAAAAAATATCAGGACAATTTCTGAAGATAGTCCTACTACCTATACCATTTGGCATTAAAAGCAGTTTAAGGGCATCCTCTGTTTGCAGAACAAGACAATGCCTCCTTCAGAGAGGAACCACTTCCTCCCTCTTGTGCAGGTTCCTGGGGGAAGCCTCCAGTGTCCTGCTGTTCCTTGAGACAATACTTCACTCTTCTTGGACCAAAAGGCAGGTTGAATTCTTCCATACATCTCTCATCTAGGCCTGCCTTAGTACCTAATCTGTAGCAGGAAGGTTCGGATCTGCATGGGAGATAATTCAATGTGGGCCGGGTCTAGGTGAGTGCCTGATCGCCGTTCTGCTGCTATCCCTGTGGATAGGAGGAGGTTGAGAAACAGTGATAGAATACTAACATGACATTTAGAAAGAACAAGAAAGGCAACAGTTAATTGAGAGACAATGGGATTTACAGTAGTATTCCTGCCAAAAAAGTTCATTCCAAGATCTGAAATTGTGGGAATTAACTTATAGTTAATGGCCAACTCTTGCCCAGTCATACAAAATGCAGGCTTTGTGGGTAGGCTAGAGGGCAATTGGGCTCTGGAAAAGCTGCCAGACAAAAAGTTTGAAGCAAGATAGAGGTTAGTCTATATAAGACTAATTGCAGGTTATAGAAAGATACCTTAAGAGCAGGCCCTTGGAGAAGCTTTCAGTGCAACTCAATTACACGAAATACGTTAGGATAAAAAAGGACTGAAAGTACCAGTTTCCTTGAAGCAATAGAGCAGGAGTGTCAAACTGGTGGCCCATGGGCCAGATGCGTTATGCGCAGGCCATGCCCTCCCCAGCTCTGTGAATGGGAAATGTCGTGAAATGTCACATGGCAACATGACATGGCGCGTTTGACATCCGTGCAACAGAGACTACTGTACAGACAGATCTGCAATTCTGCTTCAACCCTCACCTTGAGTTGACTGCCAGATGAGCCTGCTCACATTCTCCCGCTTCTGATTTGCCGACAAGTTCATCTCTTGCACGGTGATGATGTTGAAGGAAGAGAACAAATTCTGACCAAGTGGAAAAAACAGACGAAGAATCTAAATTGGGATGTTGGCTCCACTTGACTGTCAATGCTAGACTTATTCTGATCAGGTTCTCTTCACCCTCCTGATCCACCCAACTAAATCCTGCCTTTCAGTTCTGGTCTTCAACTAGCATTAATTCAAACCTTCTCCCCAGTATATGTCCTGTGTGCCCCGTAAATCTAATAAAAATGTGAGAGACTAGCCAGGAAATCCTTTATTCAGATCTCAATTGGGCAATGAAAACCACAAGCAATTGTGACTATTGTCTGCAGGATGGAGGTACTAATGCTTCCCTACCTGATAGGTTTGGTGAAATTCAGGTAAAATGATAAGTACAGGATACTTGAGTGGTGCACGGGTAAGAACGTGCCTTGAGTGGTGCACGGGTAAGAATGCTGTACTTAAGTAATTAAGTATTCAGCTCCCAGCTGCCTGCTATTTAGCAGTTTGAATCCCACCAGACTCAAGGTCGACTCAGCCTTCCTTCCTTACGAGGTAGGTAAAATGAGTACCCAGATTGTTGGGGGCAATATGCTGACATTGTAAACCGATTAGAGAGGGTTGCAAGCCCTGACAGGCGGTATATAAATACAGTGCTATTGCTATAAATACAGTGCTATATACTGAACTTTAAGAAATTACCCACTTTGGTGATAGTTTAGCCTAGCTACATGACAGAGAATAGTTCATGCCTTTACTGATTTGATTCTCTCTAATAAGAAACCTACCAGCAAGTTAATGGCAACAGGCAAGGAGCCATTGACCGCCTCCCCATATTCAAACTGGTGCTCTAGACGGATGAGAACAGCATCGGGCTCCCACTGGGCCAAGGTCAGCAAGTGTACATTCGAAGGAAGGGCATACCGGAGAGCAGAGAACTGAGGATTGGGAGACAAAGTATTGGACTAACAAATACATTGCCTGATTACTCTCCCTGAAAAGCCACAATGTTGGATAATGTCATTGACTTATAAAATATAAACATTCAACACAACAAAAGGAATGTCATTGGATACTAAACGATATGCAAATTATGAAAAGCAGGAGAGGATAATCAACTTAAAAAATTAAGCTTGCATTTAAAAACTAATGGAGCTTTGGATTTTGGAGCATGCAGGCAACACTTGTCCAAAATTGTTTAAAACAGCCATGTATTTGCCTTAGATTGGGCAACCATACTCTGCAGCTACCACATAGGCCCTGGAAAAGATGCTGCTTTGAAACGGTTGCAGAAAAGTGCTAAGCTCAAATGTCGTCCTTGGACTGCTTTGCACTCTAAAACTCTCACAATTAAAATAATCTTAGAAATACCACCCATCATTTGTTTCAAAAGTATTTTGACTACTAATAAATAAGGCTTGGGATATTTGAATACTGCTTGTCTTTTTTCTTTCCCTCACCTCTTTGACAATGTCGTGACTATCAGGTGTCAGCACCACCTGTGGCGCCATGTACTCTTGCTGGGCCCACAGACGGTGCTGCTCAGCTGATGATTCCACTGTGTCTAAGAATACCAGGTGACGACCTCGCACCACTAGCCCATTGTAATAGTCACCAGGTTCCAGTAATGGCTCTTGTACACCCCGGTTGTCGTCATGTAGCAGCCTTCGATGTACCTGAAAGCACATGCACACGAAAGTGGAAAGGAGAAGAAGGGCTGGAATTCAGTTTGTTAATGGCTTTAAAATGCCTGGTGCTGTGGGATGGATACAGTATTGAAGATGCCGAAAAACAAGTAATTCCTAAAACATAAATAACTGACTACACCAACTCATTGAACCACTAGTCTTGCTACAGTTTCACATACAGGTTTTTCTTCTGGTTGTAGAGTTCTCACTACTTTGGCTGCTGATCTCCTTTACCTCAATTTCCTAGTCTTGTATTCTTTCATCTATTGAAACTGTGGCTCTTCTGCTTTGGGGGCTAACATTTTAGATGAGATCCTCCGCTTCCCCAAGTATAAAGGAGAGAAGTTGGTTCCCACAGGTGTAACTGGAAGCACTTACATAAAGTACTTGTCCTCTCTATTGCTCTACCAATCTGCTATACTTACCATAAGTTCAAGAGAGCCATCAGTGAGGCTACTGCCACCCTGTGAGCGATCTGTCAGCACTGTTAGCTGGGTCTTCTGGTCCTGAAATGGGGAAAAAAGGCAAAAAGGTTGCACAGTCCTGGTTGCATGCATGGCCTCACCTTGCAGAGATGCTGCAGAATTACAGGTGATCCCATCACTGGAGGATTCAACCTACATTAGACAAAAGCCTACCCATATTATTCCATAAGTATGCTTGTGTGGGCAGGTAGTCCTATAGGAGACCAAGAACAACCAAAGCTGCCAGGAAACATGGGATATTATTACCTTGATGTAGATACGAGTATTCACAGGGTAGTAGTTGCCTGCCACTGGCTCAGTCTGGCTCAGATTCCATGTGACCCTGTAATCACGCCTTCTCGGGGAATGAAAGAGAGCAAATTAACTTCCTGATTTCCTTCATCCAGCTGAACCTTGTAAAAATCAAGGTGCACCCCCTCCCCAGCTCTTATAAATGGAAGTGAGAGACAGTGCGGAGGGTCACAGCAAAATGAACAAAAAGGGCATTTAGTACAGCCATGACTGGTATTTTAGCTCCCACAAATTATCTTTGCAATTTTAGTCTGGCTTGTTGGATAAACTCAGCCATTGAATGAGCCTTGCCCAGCCTAGATAGTCTCTCCACAACACTTGGATTTCAACTCTCATAGTCATTGTTGAGAATTGGGAGCGTTGAAGTCAGAGACCTGAAGGGTGTCCAGAATGGAAATCTACATTAGTTTTGTAAGCTATGCTGGTAGCAATACTTGCAACGTGACTGGATGCCATCATTTTGGGGAAGGCTGCTGTAGAGTAAGCCAGTGTAAGGCTCTTTATGCACTTCCATTTGCTCATATTTAGGGTTACTGAATATGTTGTGATCAAGCATTTCAAAACCAGAAACGTCTAGCTAACAGTTTGCACTATAAGCCACTGTATAGTTCTGGCTGCAGGTCAAAGGACTGGTGAATCTTCCCGTTCCTAACCCCATACCTTCTCTCCAGGATCTCACGTCCATTGGAGTCTGTGTAAAAAAGGCCTCCAGTCTGCAGATTTGTCTCAAACCGGCTGATTATCTCCTTGCCATAATGATCCCTAGGGCAAAGCATGGAAGCCAGAATTTTGTGCTAAAGGTCAACAAAGGCCCCCACTCCCCTTCCCAACCATGTTCTGATGCTTACTGTATAGGAATGGGTCCCACTGTCCATTCCAGTTCAACATATGGCTGCCCAGCATAGAGGCGCACCACTTGGGAACACCAATCGGAGAAATTCTGGTACAGCTCTTGCACCACTTGAGTCTGCCAAAGAGAGACATAAGGCTGCTATGATCCTCACTGGGTTTCAAAAGTACAGCTGCCCTTTCGGCAGTAGAAGGGCCCAAATGGGTTTTGAGAGCAGCTTCACACCCAAAGAAATATTAGGCACATTAAAGAGTGCTTACGGTTCCTTTAAATTCAAACGCTTCAAATCATACAATGGACGCCACCTTCTGGCAATGAGAGGAGCCTTAAGAAAATATTTTAATAAGAAATCAGATTACTCCTGTTAGACACCTCGGCTCCTGAAAAATGAAAATTCTTCTTTCCGACTAATCATTAAAGAACAAAAGCTGGTTTTATATTAAGCTTTGGTGAACTCAATACCACCAGCAGATCTGGCATTTGTTGGAAATGGTAAAGCATCAGAGGCCAAAAGCACCCTCTGTGAGGGAGATGAGCAGTTCTTAAATATGAAAAAGAAATAAAAAAATAAAAAACAATTCTCACAAGACTCCACTCATGAAATGGGACCAGGCATACCAAAAACTTAACCTCTCTTTTTTAAAACCCAAAATAATCGGGGCTGGCAACCTTTTGCCTGCCAAAAAGTGAGAAATTGCCCCTTTTCTTTCTGGCATCTTCTCTTCTTCTTCTCCATACATCTTGAGGTAGGACAGCACAGAACGCTGATCAGATTAGATTGCAGAGAGCATAAAAATCAGCAAAAGGCTCTCTAATATAAACAAGCAAACATTTGTGCTCAAATTCTTGCAAACTGTAGTACTGCAATAATGACGAATTATAGTATTGCCCTGACCATAAAATGTTTCTGCCATCCCCTCAATCCACGACAAATATTACTTTAGATTCCCAAACAAGGTAACACAGCTTTTGCAGGTCACATGGTTTACAGCAATCCTTGCTCTAGCACAGGGGTGTCAAACTGGATTTCTTAGAGGGCCGGATCACCATAGTAGTTCTCCTCTGCGGGCCGCTGGCGGGTGGGTGGGACGGATGCCTCCTGCAGCACCCTGCTGGCCAAAACGGGGCATGGGGCATCCTTGCGTGGCCCCCCTGCGCCTTGTTTTTGCCCTTTATGGCCTCCTGCAGCACTCTGCCAGCCGAAAAAGGGCCGCATGGTCCGTTTTCGGGCCATTTTTGAGCCTGTTTTTGAGCCTAGTTTCGGCTGGCAGAGTGCTGCAGGAGGCTATGGAGGGTAAAATCCAGGCACGGGGCCCCCACACACAGTCCATTTTAGCCACCAGAGACACCGCAGACCGGTCCCTTGATATTTCCAGGCTGGCCCTTGAGTTTGACACCCCTGCTCTAGCATGAAGAAGCCAAGCTTGCTTTGGTTACAGAATATGATGTCTACTGATTTATGTTGTGTTATTTAGCTTATGACTGCCATCCTCACACTTCAGGGATGGGGAGTTTATCTGGACAAGTTATTCTAGTAATTGTGATCTTCCCACTAAGCAAGTAACTAGGTAACTTTGTTTTTATATAGCTCCATTCCAACTGGCTTTGAGTGGCAAGCACTAAAAAAAAAAAGGAAATATCACAAAAATGCAACAATGGTATAATCCATCAAGGGCAAGTCTGAACTTAACACTCCCCAATCAACCCATTAATCTTTATTACAGTCACAGGCCAGCAAAATACTCTCCAAATAATCTGTCAGAGCCACATTTCTACAGTTCTGCAGAAACTCAGAAGAGGCAACTGCTTCACATCAGTGGATGATGGTAGCTCCTATGATAAATACCAACTACAGAATCAATGCAGGTCAAAACTCTTGGGGATGGGATCCCCAGCAGGAGTTACCTCCTGGATCACTGGGCAAACAGATCAATCTGGAGCAGATGACTTTGAGCTTTTCCTACCTTTATTTGATATACGCGAACTTTCTGGGCAATGGGAAAGGGCTTTGAGGTGTCAGGACGGAAGATGTAGGCTCCAGACGCCTGTGAATATGCTGCATTCCCAACGCTGGCATTATACCTGGAGAAGTCAGCCAAGAGAAGGACATGAAGACCACCATGTCTACAATAGCAGAACAAGAACTCATTAACCAGTCCCAGCAGAGGATAAGGAACGCCAAGCCAGCCTAAAAATGCATCTGCCACCAGCCACTGTAGGAAATAAAGCAGACATTCACTTCTCCAAGTACAAAGTAATCTGACCCACCAGAGGAAGCTTTGGGAAAGTGGTAAGGAGATGTTCTTGTCCAAATTTCGGATCTCCTTTATCAGTCCTGTGTTGGGGTCAAATAGAACTTGCAGATGCTGGAGCAGAAACACACAAAAAAATACAATATCAGAGACACCATCAGGAACAGCTGTTTGGATTTTTAGTCTGAATGGTAGCAAATGAAGAAGACGATCCAGGAAGTTCATTTTCATTTTTCTTTTTTGCCACTTTCTTATCTATAGAATAGGAACATTTTGAGCATCTCTTTTTATTCGCTATCTAATATTTGACAAGATAATTTTTGGCATTTCCCTTGATTTTACTTTAAGAGCTGTTTCAGCTTCACTTCCCTAGTGCAGGAAAAAGACACCACCAAATGACAAAGGGAAGATCAGCCTGTACCTCATTCTCAATCGACGGTGTAAGACGTGCTGCAGCAGGCTGAGGACGCAGCCTTTTCAGAAGCCTTGGACGTGCTGAATCCCTGCCAGACAACCGGGAAACGGAATAGGTTCTGTAGCCTAATGGTGGGAGAGATGCCTGAAATACCAGTTCATTGGTAGCACTGCCTCGGTTATGCCGCACGGCACGGGTGAAACTTGAAACAGGGATGATCTGGCAAGGAAAAAGATTGATTTTTTAAATAAGATAAATTGATAAGAAGTTGATTATTAACAGTTCAGGGCCCACCCAGCAGAATAAACCCGTCCACTCACCCCAACCTTGTTCAGAGCAAAATAATTTAGCATACATTTCCTTTCACTCCCTGGAACAGCAGGAGCCTGGATCTCTCAAAGATATTACAGGACTTTCTCCAAGGCTTTCACTTTACACAAAGATAGATTAACACTTTAACCAGCACAGAACAGCATGCAGGCAAGACTTTGCCTAACCCATAAAAATTAATATTCTCAATTGATCAGTTAGTTTTGTAGGCGCTGCTGACACAAATACAGTGCTTTACAGCACTCTCTGCGCAGTTACAACATCAGTGTATTGTCCCCAATAAACTGGGTCCTCATTTTATTGACCTTGGAAGGATGAAAGGCTGAGTCAACCTTGAGCCGGTCAGAATCGAATTGCCAATGGGCAGAATTTGCCTGCAATACTGCATTCTAACCACTGTGCCATCAGGGTGTGTTGATAAACATTTTAACAAACCAGAGCTAGTTGTGTAACTATTTTAACAGATAAATGACTAAGACACTAAAGACATTGTGATGACAAACAAGCCATACTTTCTTGTTGAGCCTTAAGAGTCCCACTAATTGAACTTTTTTAGTGGCTTCCATGCAACACCTGGGGGTTGGGAGGATGGCCCACCAGGGTTCACAGTAATGCCCAAACCAACACCTCCTACCTCATTCAAAATATTCTGACCATCAGGAGCTACAACCGAATAATGGCTTCCATTCACAGGCAGTCGGACATTCCAATCCACAGAACGGGCCAGAGGGTTATAGATGATCACTCTGAACTGCAAAGGTAGTGAAGAAATATGTTGAGCAAAGGAAGACCTAACAGCAGATGCTAAGGAGCCTGATTATTTATTTATCTATTTATTTTATTTACTTATTTAACAGAACTTATATACCATTATTATAACTTATATACCATCCCAGTTTATCAACTCCAAGCTCTCTAGAGCCAAAGCAGAGTCCTTAAGGCTGAGGAGTGACCTGGGAGGCTCCAGATTTCAAGCCTTCTCCAAGACATAAGATGAGAAACTGTCCGGTCCCTTACAGCGGGGGCATCTTCGGTTAGTGGGCAGGCACTGATGTTGAGGTAGGTGCAATAGAGGAAGTTTTCTGTGCTGCCGAGAAGATTGGCAAAGGCATTATTCATCACAATCTGCCAAGTCAGAAAAAAAAAAAAACAGCAGTTAAGTTCTCTACTCCTGCCAGGAAGTTATGAGTTTACAGAAGCACCACTGGGGGAGAATCAGTGAAGGTCTTATGCAAAGTCTTGCATTCAAAGCCACTTCAAGAGTAAAACAAACATGGACAAGAAGAAAACTAAAAGTGGCTTTTGCATTTCCCTCTATGTCCTCATGGGCAAAGTTAGGCTATAAAAACCAAGTAAATGTCCACTGCAAAAAATAGCTGTGACATCTCAGAAATATGACCCCTTTGAAGTCAATTGCATATAGGAATATCCCATGGCAAGATTTCAGGATGCTGTATTCTTAACATGGAAGAAAAGAGGCAAACTCCTTTGAGCGACATATGGCGGCTACCACAATAAAGGGAACGTGGTGTGGCAATGTATACATGCCCCAAATCAGGTCAAGGAATATCAGCCCTTGCTGTTACGACATGTGAAAATCAAGCAACATTTTTGCAGCCAGAGAAAGTGCTTTTACTTTTTTTAGTATCATGTTGTCCAAGAGCTGCAGTGATGGTCATGCCCATACATATGTGGTGGGAGAGAAATAGCGGGGAGGAAAATGTTGCTGGTTCATGCACAAACCTGGCAGGCATCCCAACCAATAGACAACTGTTTGGCATAGTCATTGGTCACATGCTGCTTTGCTGTGCCACTCACTGCATCGTGATGCTGAGCAACTGCCATAGCCTGGCCTATAAGAAAAAGACCACAGGTATCACACAGTAAAATTATGGGGTCCCTAGAGACTTGGGTGCTGTGGGAATGACCACTGTTTTTATTCTTGGCTTGTACCCCTAACCAAGGTGCCATTGGCCAGAGCATTTCTTCCTAACTGGTCTGATGGTCATCATGGCAACTGCCACCATAATCACTTTCTTAATAAAAGCTCAAGATGAAATCCCCGGTCAACTCTCAAGGAGCGCACATACATACGCAGCACAGAACTGTTAGCGTTGCCGTAAGGCCCGAAGTTTGCTTTTGTGCCAACCAGCACTTCCAACTGGTTGCAGATCTGCAAAAAAAGAAACACTGAATCAGAGAACCACAAAGCATCAGGATACATTCTATTTAGAAAACATGAAGGCTACCAACTTGCAGGAAATTGTTACTGAGGCGTTCATAGCGTTTCAAAGCTGGTCGGCTGGTGAAGTAGCCTGTCCAGAATTGATGAGGACCATCGGCATATGGGAAGAAGTCATCGTATTTCATAGACCTGTTCAAAATAAGACTGGTTAACCAAAATCCACTTTTGGATGTGGTATGCCAACCTCCTCCTAGTTTCAGAATAATATGAGGTGATCAGTAGTAGAAACAAGCAGGAACATCACCTGAGTAAAATTAATCTTCAGTGGGTTTTTTTTATCATGATACTTAAGTATACTTAAGATACTCAGTATTCTTTTCCCCTTTTATGATATGGAAATTAATAATTATTAGGATGGCATTGGATTATATGGATACAGAAACTGATTTTAATCTCTTTCAAATGTACCACATGGAACTAGAGGATAGAGTGGTTGGCATGGAGTGAATTTACCAAGCCAAAGATATGCAGGTTAACCCAGATCTAGAGTAAAAGTAGGCAACTTTTACCTTCCAAATATTTTAAGATTTCAATTACTATTCCCAAAATCTAAAAGCACTGCCATTAGCAGCAGCTACTTTGGGGAACTGTGGTCCTTAATCAAAGGAGGATTATGCTACCCATCCTTAATCTAACTTCTAGATCTGTAGGGAAGGTTCAATCTGTGAGAAAGGATTTCCACTTCTTGATTATTTAATGACAGTTGCAGGAAAATGAATCTTCCTTCAAACACCCACCCATCCCCAAAAATGCCTGAAGAAGGGACAAACCAAGATTTTGCCTTCAAGACTACAGATAATCCCTGGGTTACAAGTTACACGATAAGCGCCCCCTCGCGTTTATGAATGTCCCAAAATTATGAATATTGCAGCACCACGGCAGTTGTTCGCTGTTATGAACAACCACAGAGGCTCTGCAACATATGCCCCGCCTATTCCCCCCGCTCCTCCCCAGCTTGAGAAGTTCTCTTTGTAGCGCTTTCTTTGCCTGCTTCATTGCTTCAGGCTTTTGGCGCATTCGCAGAGAACAGAGGCCTAACGTATCACGAGATCATGTGAGATCAGTATCGCGAGATCTCGTGCTACTGATCATGTGTGATCTCGCACTTTAGGCCTCTATTCTCTGCAAATTGAGGCCTGGAGGTTTGCAAACAGAGGGAAGGCTTTGGTCCCTCAGGCTGTCCCTCTTGTTTGCTGTTTCCTTGCCAAAGCCTGCAGGGAGATTGCGTTCCTGTAGGCTTTGGCGGCCCTTTGCAAAAAGCCTTTGCTGGCACCAGTGGAGCTTGGAAGGAGTGGGCATGTCCCTCCAAAGCTGTGTTCCTATTGGCAAAGGCTGCCGAAGCCTAAAGGGATGTAATCATCAAGAGCTTTTCTGTTGAAAAAGGAGGCTCAGAAGGCCCCGCACGGCCTTCCGGGCCTCCTTTCTCACTGGAGATCTGATTGACGAGAGCTCCTTTTTTGTCACCGGAGGCCTCATCAAGCCTTTTGCTGATGAGAAAGGAGGAAGCAGGCGAAGTAACAGGCTGGAGAGAAGACAGATCTTCATAAGGTAAGTCACCTGGCATGGCAGGATGGGGGGGAAAGCAATTGTGGGGACCCCAGGGGAGGGAGAATGAGGCATCTGTAGGTTGGGAGAGGCCTTGGGTGGTCTGAAGTAGGTGGCCTGTTCCATCACTAGGCTCCCCCCCATGGCCTTCCCCACCCCGAGATACCTCGTGTGCACTTAACAAACCATGCATTAAATTAGCAAATGTGTAGGAGAAAACAGGGAGTGATCTCATTCAAGGTATGAGATTCACTCCCATGAATCCTCGGGTTACGAATGGAATGGGCAGGCTCCATTACATTCGTAACTCCAGGGCTACCTGTACTAAACTTTCCTGCTGTTTTGTCAGATGTGCTATGACTTCACAGTTCCAACATGGCCAAGGCAAAGAGGAAGCATAATAAATCAGGAGATGGACAGATCAAGCAAAGAAAGGAGGCTGAATGAAACTAAGCAGATGCCTCTAAGCTGCTAAGGCTGCCTGCTAAGCCCATCAAATATCTGCTCTTGCCACTTAGCAATCCCAGCTTCTTTCGATAACATTGAGAGGGTATCTTAAAGGATGGATCCAAATTAAGCACCTGCTCAGGCAAGAGAGTGGCGAAGACAGCCCCACTGAAAAAACTCCTATTGCAATGAGCAGCTCTGAATACCAGTCAGCCTGCCTCAGCCTTCTCACCATGTCATGTTGGCTTTATTCAGCTCCCAAAGATAGCAGCTTGGAGTTGAGTAGAGTACGTTGACACGGCTACCCCTCAGTTGCTGGAAGTTCATATTCCAAGGAAAGAGACATGTTTATTTGCATTTCCTCTTGGCAAATTCATCAGCTTCCCCTACCAATCTGGGCATCTTTTGGTATGCCTCTCTGTGAACTACATCAACCAGAGACAGAAAGTGGTGTGGTTCCAACTTGTGCCTCAACATCCCTCAGAAGGCCTGATTGTTGTATTCCTTCCCATCTAAATTAATGGAGGCCTCAAACTCTGAGGCCTTGTGTTGGGTAAAATATCTCTTTCCAAAAAGACAGACCAATAGCCCATGCCAGGGTACCTGTGAATTAACATGATAGATCAACTTGTCCATGTTCTTGTACCACAGCAGGGCGTTCTCGTACTGGAAATCAGATCCCATCGTCATGACAATGTGGTTTGTGCGATAGTGTTTGGCCTGAAGAGAACATTGAAAAGTAGCAAGCAGGTCTATTTGTCACATAGCCATTCCCCTCCTATCCCCAGAAATATTGTTAACAACATATACAACAAGCAGAGTGACACTCAAAAGCCTCAAGAGCCTAAGAATCTAGGGAAAAAACCCATTATTGCATATGTGATGAGCAGGAGAAAACAAGGAACGGCAGACACTTAAGGTTTCCTATGAGCTTATAATAGTCATCTGATCTAGTGGAAATACCTTGATTCAGCATTCAGTACTTTGCTATAATACATGGCCACTTCTCAATTAATAACATCTTTAGAAATGATAAAGAGTTCATACGTAGCTTAGTTTTACTCTAAAATATGGGTATCTTCCCTGATACTACCCCTTGTTTTCACCTGGGCAGCTGCAGTTCCCAGAAAATAGGCCACTATATTTTCCACATTGTTCTCATCACTGTCATCATCCACAATAGGATTGTCAGAGCAGATTTGATCCCAGCAGAGAGACACAGGGGGGTTATAACCATTTGGCAGGATACCTATCAAGAGACAGGAGAAGTGAGAGGGATAAATTACATTCTAGGAATAATTTCCATGCCCCAATTGTTAAACACATGATAATGAGGCAGTAAAGGACCAATATCCAACTTGATTTCCTTCAGATATGTGAGACTGTACTTCTATAATCCTAGGCCAGCATGACCCATAATCAATGGTTACAGCAGAGCAGTCCCATACTGTTGATGATCCTGGACTGCGTCTCCTCCATCAACCAACAGTTGGACAAGAAATCAGATCCTAAGGCAAATTTCAACATAGCACAACTGGAATGCTCCAGATTGGTGAACACTGCTATCATATGTGGTTATGTGAAAAAGTAAGTACCTCCCATTGACATTTTTATTTTTTTCAACATATTTTAACATAAATATGTTTTATCTTCATTTCAACAAGACTAATATATAAGGGGATGTAAAATAACAAAAATGTGCTACAATATTTATGCTTTGTAGTCCATTTTGTAATTTAAATAAACATAATTTTGAATGTGGAAAAAATAAGTACGCCCATACTTTTATCACTACTCCAAATACCTAAAATTAGAATCAGATAAGTCAGATCAGAGCATTGTTAGAGAGGATCTGGGAGGACTCTGCTTTATTTAAACCTCAGATATTTATAGTCTGATTTGCTTTTTGCTATTGAAGTGCATGATCCAACTACATCTTGAGCAAAACAGCACTCAGAGGCCTTTGGAAAAAAAAGATTAGAGATGCCTATGAGGGATTTTAAAAGGTCACCAAACAATTGAACATCAATCATTCCATCATGGAGAAGATCATCAAGTGAAGATTGCCTACAACTGTCAACTTGCTCAGGTCCTAGTTGTCCAGCTGGTTCAGTGCAAGAGCAGAATGCAAGGCACTGAAAGAAGTTAAGAATCCAGAGGTTTATCACATGACCAACAGACCAGAACTTCTGGAAAAATGTACTCTGGTTAAACAAGAGAAAGGTTTTGGCCATATTATCAGAAGTCATATTTGGTAAAAACCAAAGACGGTTCTTGTATATTTATATGTCTTACTTTTCACATGCCTGTATTCATTTCTTTCATAAAGATGATCTGCCCTTCAAAAATTGATGCAATCCAGGCAATAACACATACAAGATTTGTGCCAACCTATGCTCATGTCCATTAGGACATATATAAAATTGACACCATCAATTCACATACAGTTCTATTACTTGGGCCACTGAAATCAAATAATGTATATGCCCTGGTAGGCAACCAAGCCCTCGGCCAAAATTTAAGACCAATTCCCAAATGCCCATCAATTGTTGCCTTGGTAGGCAAGCTTTGTGAGCAAAAATATCTGCAGAGCACCAGGATGTTGATGGTACTAGTCATCATCTGCTATTTCTTAACTGAATGGGCAGCTAATTATATTGGCAAGGTTGCAACTTAAGTCTTCTACATTTCCAGATCTCTTCCAGGTCAGCCTTGCTCACCAGTGAAGAGATCAGCCGCAGGTGGATCCAGGTTTCTGCTTGCACGCCACAATTGCTCCATTTCACGCAGTGACTCCCGGTGGAATTTATCCTGGTAATCAATACGGCCCAAGAAGAAACCATCATAGCCCATCTGGAGAGAATGGCAAGTGAGGGAATATAAGTACCTTGAACTCGGAGAAGGGGATATTAAATGAACTGGGAGATCCCAACCAATAGGATAATTGATAATTACAAAAGTTTTACATATTCACACACTTGGAATGAAAGGGGAGAGGATAAGAGTTAAAAATTCTGGCACATGTAGAAGTTTGCAAGACCTGAGCAAACAGAGAAGCCTGCTCCCGACTGTGCCCAAAAGGATCAATGTGCCAGGCTACACGGGGTCGGCCGCATTCTCCAAACGTCTCTTTCAGGAAATGGAGCCCGAGACTCATCTGATCAATGACAGCATTGTAATGCACTGACGCCTCATCGTTCATGCACCAACCACCGTTCACAAACTCCAGGCGTCCTGTTGAGGAGTAAGAGGCACAGGAAAAACAAAAATTATTAAAAATAGGGCAGAACGTGAAACCTACACTGTAAAGCGGCAGAAACCTTCCTCAGCTTGCCATTGTATCGATATCATCCCGGGGGTGGGGGAGGAAATGCTCTGCTGTTCTCTTTAGTTCCCTGCTTGCCCAACATGTCCTTCCCGTGATACATGGGCCCACGTCACATGTGACTCAGAGAAGCCAACAATTGATCAAACAAGCGCTCAGTCCCTCTTGCTTACCTTCTGCAACCAGCTGCCGCACAGCCTGGCGCATGGCTTCCGTTTGCAGCCTCCACCAGCGAGCAAAGAATGCCACTTCCACATAGATGAAACGCTTGCTGGGGTCCGCCAGCAGCTGAGGAATGACGGAGTCGAGGATGTACTGCACCCCGGCATGTTGGATGTCATTGCGGACTGCAAGGCAAGAAGCAGAGGAAGGCTGGGTCTTCACTTGCCACAATCACAGGTCAACAGTATTTCCCGTTTCTGAAAGAAAGCCTGGCTTCGTTGCACCTGCACCCACCATCAGCCACAAAGCCACCTTCCTGGCCATGTGCCTCTTCGCCTTCCCAATCAACACAGTAACTGGCCTTGCTGGCTGGCAATGAGAACATGAAAACATCTCTGCAAGGACATGACTTTCAGAAAAGCGGCTAAATATTCTCATCTGGGACTCTATACATCACCATTACCTGTGATTAAAGGATAAAATGTGTTGTTGGAAACTTTCTGTTTCCATGACTCTATTCTGGCCTTGGGAGGCAGAGTGAAAAGCTCACCCACACAGGATGCTGCAATCTGGAGGAGCCAAGGCCTCAGTGATTTTGCTGACAGATAATGCGTGTCAAGGAAAAGGGAAATTGGAAAATAGAGCTTGGCAGTAGAGAGCCAGTGGCCTGGCTGCTCTTATGGCTAAAACTACAAACCCCTCCTGGTTAAAAATGCCCCTCAATCAGTTTTCCACATAGTCTTGGAGCTGCTCCTGATTTCTGAATCTTGGTCTCCAACCTTGGGTCTCTAAAACATGTCAAGTTTTGCTTCTTTCGTACCAGTATTTCTTCAAACACAGAATTAAGACATCTCATAATGTCTACTACATTTACAGCAGCTTACAAATGGTAGCTGAAGACCAAAATATCTGAAGATCTTCAGTTCCTTTAGGATCATTTGCTTACTTCAAACAGGGAAAGAAATCTGAAGACGCAATCTATACTGGAGTCAAGATTTGGTCAGCAGTTACAACTTCAGCACCAAACTCCAAGGCACAGCAAGAAAGGCTGGCGCTAATTTAAAGCACAAAGCACATAAAACTTTCTTTTCCTTTCCAGGACTTTGCTAGATCTTGCTACAAGGTGCCTCCTGCTAGTTCATATGGCAGCTTCAACTCACCTCCAAAGAAATACTGGTCCACTGTCTTCAGCCAGCCCACATCGTCATGCGTGTGAGGGATAAGATGAACGTTGAGCATGTCAGGTTTTGTCACTGGGCAGGACTAATAAGAGGAAGGGAAAAACAAGAAACACCCAAGCTGAAAGGAGAATGTGAAACCCCTCAAGACTATGCCCCTACTCAAGGCAGCAGTCATAAAAACTAAAAGGTAAAGATACATTTGAGTTGAGCTCAATTCCTGCTCACCGCATCCATAAGGTTCCTGTGGCAAAAGGACAAAAGTAATTGGCCACTGCCATATTTTATGATGCTCTTTGAACTTCCCAACCCTGCTTTGGTGACCAGTCAAGGTTGCCTGGAGGCTACCCCTGCTGAAGTTCAGTCTGTATAGAGGTAGAATAAAATCATCACTTGTTGGAAGAACCACTATCAAATTTAGGGCTCAGGGAAATATTACTGTTTGTTAAGTATGTTTGACCACCTACCAATAGGAGGCTAAATATTCAAATAAAATATAAAAGACTGGTTCACAATTTTGGGACCAGGGCTCTTTGCCAGGTGTTTTTAAGCCTAATTCAAAATATTTCCAGACACAAGAAAACAAGAACTAATATCTTCCTATTACCGTCAACTGTTTTGGCACAAGACTGCCATAATAATTAACAATCCAATAGTTTTACAAAGTAGGTAGAGGATGCAGTGGGAAACAGCAGTTAATCAAAGGTTGTGCAAGTGTTGGTATGAAGTTGGAGGAGTGAAGTGTGACTAATGAGGTATGTTGCTGACACATCTAGCCTGACTGGGAGAGGAGAGCTAAGGGGAACTTACAGTACATAGAGGATAATTATAGTGATAGGCAGGAGGAAGTGTGGTGGGAGAGAAGGGATGGGGCATTCAAAGGGAAAGGAGATTTTTTACCAATTTTTACTTAAGACCCTCCAATCTTAACTCATGCATAGGACATCTGGACTGCTGGTGGCATCAGGCTTAAACTGATGCTTCTGAACGCCAAGTCTGTCTGCCACAAATCTAGTATTTTCTACAATTTGACCTAGGACGTATACTCTATCTGGATGAGGAAGAGGAAAAAAGCTGCCCCAAATGTTCCTGGTGCAGCTTATCTAATAATACAGTGGATAGCTTCAAACAACATGGAGCCCCAAGAAAAACAAGGCACCCATTTCTTGGTATTTCATCAATGTTTCTAACACTCTGTTATGGTTACTCAAGATTTCCACTGCTTCAGCTGAAGACCATAAAATGATATTAGATTTTCAGAGGCAATAAGGGAACGCAACTCAAGGCTCCCATAATGCCCTGTCCTGTTGCTGCTGAAATGCATCCTGGCCTTGACAAGAACTCAAGTTTGGCTGGAGTTAACTCCAGCTTTCCTAACCAGGTGCTCTCCAGATGGGACTGACCATAACTTCCAACATCCCCAGCCAGCTCTAGTCATGCTGCTAGAGATTATGACAGTGATTATAGTGAGCATCAGGTTGGGAAAGATCAAGCTACCACAAAATTCCCAGTGTGAATAATTTGCCAAAATGCCTTTTCATCTTATATCTGTTGCACATGAGATTTTTCCCAAGCAGGTGCCACCCGCAAACTTGGTTGTGAATTCGGGAAGTTGTAGTACTAACACACTAGAGATCATCAGGTGGGAAAGTCTAGTTTATGACATCCTGTGAGGATGGAAGCAAAAGACTCAGTACGTGTCAAGGACAGGAACATGAAAAATAGACAACCAGATGCAGGTGAACTCTAAGCCAGAATGCAGTAAACTGAGCCAGGTGACCTTCAATAAAGCAGTTTCTCAGAACCTGGAGATTAAAAGGATTTGTTGCCTAGAATGAAATTGCCAGACCTTCAGATTAAGAGTAACATATGGCAATAGAAAAACAAAACAGCAAAGTACCAGATAGTTTATTGAAAAAATGACTGCCTCTCCTTTCTAAGGGATATCATTCTTTGGTCCACTGAAATTTGCAACTCCTTCCCCAAGTAACTGTGGTATATCTATAGGGATCTTTAATCATCTAGACCAGGGGAGTCAAACTCACGTCATGGCAGCGTCATGTAATGTATTGGGACTTTTTCCCCCTTCACTAAACCAGGCGTGGGCATGGCCAGCACGTGACGCATCTGGCCCACAGGCCGCGAGTTTGACAGCCCTGCTCTAGACAATTTACATAAGGAAAAACTAAAGAGGTTAGCAGATTTCATCACAAAAACCCTGGAAATAGAATTGGGAGACAGTATCACACTGCCACGTCACGCCTGCATGCATGCACATCCCTCCCCTCATTATTTACTGCCACAAAATATGGCAATAGCTTCCAATATACACTTTAAAAAACAATGTTGTGGCAGAACTATGGGCTTTCCCTGCTTGCACCTATCTATAGACATGTGCCAAGGATAATTTTTTTTAATGCCATATCCCCATAATCTTGCTTTCTGTTTATCTCCTTTAGGAAACCTTGTCACTTTAACTGAATGTGTAAAATTATTATCTTGGAGGGAAGTTAGGTGACTATAGTCATTTGAATAAAGGAAAAAAAAGTGGAATAGGGATCGGCAATGGGACAGCCAATTTCAGGCCAGTATAGTTTTATGTGGAGTCAAGGGTGGATGGAGAGCATTTCAGTTCTGCTATAAGGAAAAGCTCTATACTCAAGAAAAACACTGAATTTTCAGAGATACCTTGCTGAGACTTTCAAGCTTTATTTAGGTAGGCTATGTTGGGGATAGTTCCAAAAGGGTAATTTGACAGCCAGATCTGAACCATGTACTTCTGTCTAATTGAGAAAGAAAGCAAACTTTTGATATTCTCAATGAATTGTTATGAAAAAGGAAGGAGCCCTAGTGATTTGTACTTATGATTGTGAGAACATAATGAAGCAGCCATACATATATGAAACAAAGTAAAGCAAGCTTTAGTTCCCCACATGATTATCTATGCAAAAGCTGCCATACTTCCTCTTTTCAGTGAGTACACTAGCCAGTCCTTCCTTTAAAGAATGTCTTTGGCAATACTATACAGGAAATGTTATATGTTGTGTTTACAACCCACCATTCCAGCTGGGGCTCAAGGTAGCAAAGTCTCATATCTCTTCAATATTCAGAGAAAAACCTTTGAGGTAGATTGGACTTACAAATGATTGGACCAAAGTCCTCCAGGGAACTTTATGATAAATAGGGACTTTAACCTGTCTTCTCGATACAAATCCCCTATGCTCACTTGTTGTCCAAAAATTGGTTCAGCCTGGCATAGAAACCAATCTGAGCCAGACTTGAGAGCCAGACTTTTGCAAAACTTTTATTGAAACACTTCAGCAAAAGGGACCCAGTCCAATTTGGGAGCTGAGATCCTCAACAATAGCATAGCATTATATATATATATATAAAGCAGAAGTCTGGTGCGCACGTAAGTTTGTATGCGCTCTATAGAAATCTTTATTCATAGCTGGAGATTCCTGAATTTTCCCCTACAGGTAGTTTTCCACACGGAGAAGGTCCC
>JANHJO010007198.1:129757-141463 GCA_032468235.1 Pseudoxyrhopus heterurus | reverse complement strand
GCCCCGCCCACTCTGCCCCTCCCAGGAGTCTCCACGCGGCCCATTTTGGATCCCAGATAAGTGTAGGGTGTGCACGGAGGCTCTGGGAAGGACAAAAACAGGCCTGAAACGGGTCTGTTTCCAGCCTCCGGAGGCCGGGGGAGGCTGTTTTCGTCCTCCCAGAGGCTCCAGGGCCTTTCCTGGAACCTGGGGAGGGCGAAAAATGGGTCTCCCGGAAGGCCCAAAACGGGTCTATTTCCGACCTCCGGAGGACCTCCGGAGGCTGGGGGAGCTGTTTTTGCCCTCCCAGAGGCTCCAGGAAAGCCCCTGGAACCTGGGGAGGGTGAAAATGCCCCCCCCCAGAGAACCGGTTGCTGGAATTTATGAAACCCACTCCTGACTTGTGTCCATATAACTGTTCCATTCTCTGATGGTTTCTATTAGTTTACCTCCACATTTTTTCTTGAATGATGGGCACATTTTTGAACAACACACTGTTTGATTACTCACCATTTTAACGTCAATGGGGCCTACACAGAACTCAGAGGCATTTTTTGAAATAAAGATTATACTGGAGAGTGGTGCTTCTCAGTTTGTCAATTTCTTAAGTAATGTTTTTTTCATTAAAAGTATAAGGAATAAATAGGTGGAGCTGGAAGTTTGGCAAGTTTCAAGCAGCGAGAACATCCCCAAAAATGCATGTCAAAGGATGATCTTGTAACCCAAAAACATTAAATGCAAGACAATAATAGAAACATGGAAATTTCTATGATGCACAGGGGAAACATCCAGTCACATACACATAGCCACTTTGTCTCTTATTTATCTTTATTGCTCTTCATGACACATATATCAATTTCAAAAACTGTCAGGTTTGGCTAGGCCTGACGCTTTGATACACTTACTCTCAGAGGAGCAGTTCACTATGCTCTAGAACTGCTCAGCGAGAAACACACTCAAAAAGTTTACGCAAAAGTGAGCCTTAGCAAAGAAAAAGGAAGAGCCAAACCTTGTAATCACTGCAGGATTTATGATCTCTTTGTATTCATGGAAGGCTTTTGTCAGTGCTGCAGCTTTGGATAATGGGAGGAAAATGATTTTGCAAATTCCTTTTTTCCTAATTCCCCATTTCCCAGACTTCTGGGGAAGATTTAGGAGGAAGGCACAAGGAAAATGCCATCCTTCTTTCCAGGTACAGAAGCCTCCACAAGATGACCAAAAAGCCTTTTCTAAATAAAGTATGTACAAAATCTGTAGCACATTGTGATATTTTAAATTATCATAATGTGAAAAGTATTGAATTCCACTAACGTGACTCAGGTTTAGGTTTCAATTACATTTAGAAATTACAAGACTTTATAGATAAAATGCAACATGCATTATTCATTGGTAGGTTAATAAAGTTAAAAGCAATAGTAAGTATATACTGTATTTCTCATCTACACTGAGTTGAGATTTGTAAATCCAAAATTGACCAAATAATATTTGCATATAGTAATATGTAGCATTGTTTATCTAAAGTTTTACAATATACAAATAAGGTTAGGCAATTTGAGGGGTTGAATAATCTAATGTTGTCACATTATCACAAAATAGCTGCATTGTGGAACCTTACTTGTTAATGAGAAGATTGACAAGCTATATATGGTAAGTCCTAAACCTTTATTTAGCTGAAGACAAAATGCCAAGATTGTCTCTCATCATTCTTCTAATCATCCCTCTCTCATCCGTCCCTGTTATCTTATCACTTCAATTTATCTTTTTTTTTCTTTCTGAGCAAGAGGCATACTTTCAAGTCAAGGACTGCCTTGCATTTGTTCATGTTTAAGAGAAAAAAAATCTAACAATGCCTATGAAGTCCTTCTAGTATATAAGGCTGATGGTGTCAGCTGATGTTTCACTGCATGTTGGATTCACCACTCCAACCCCTCAATTTTTTGGGATATATTCAGATAATCCTGTGAGATGAAAAACTGGTGACTGCCAAAGAAAATATTAGCTACATTGCCTTCCCTATATTATGAATTTATATGCAGTCGTTTTTGTTTCTCTAAACGTGTCCATTGTACATTTAGGTTTTACTTTCTAGTTAAAATTAAGACTTGCAAGTCTCATTCTAATAGAATATTTTCCTTAAAAAATCAGTTTCGATCACAATATTTGAGATTGCAGAATGTAGAAAAGGGATGAAATAGAAAACTAAAAGTTGAATTTTGGAATTCCTAACAAATCTTGAATTTTTTAAAAATATTTTACTGTAATTTGTTTATTGTGAGAATCTAGAGTCATTGAGAGTTGGGCAGCGTACAAGTTTTAAAAAATTATTATTATATCATTCATGAATTCAAGCATGGAGGTAAATCTGTAGAATCAGAATAACATTCAGTGATATTTTTAAATTGCTTCCATACTTTCTGCTCCTAGAAAAGGAGTTGAAATTTTTCTCCTTACCCATGGTTGATTACTTTGATTTAGTAACCACGATTTTGACTATTTTTATTATTTATTTTATTTTTTATTTTTATCAGTACTTATCTTGACCATTCTATGAACAGAAATATTGATGCCAATTGCAATATCATCATCCTTATTTATGTTGCCTTACCTGCATATCTTTTGTATTTCCTGCCATATTATAAATATAGCTATTCCTGAACCAGTGTATTATAAGATTTTCTATACTATCTTAAACAATGTGAAATGTAGCTTACCACATTCCTTCTAGAAAGGAATGCCAAATCTAATTAAGTGCCTTAGTAGAAATATCTTTTTGAGTTAATGCATCTCCAGAAGAACCAACGACTTCACATGCTAAAAAGCAAAGGAGGATTCATATGAAATATGCCCTCAAGTGGCAGTGCATACAAAACAGTCAACATGATCTTGAGCACTATGTATACATCTCTCACACAAGAATTGGTCAGGTAACAGCTACTTAAATGCTGTTTTCCAGACAGAACATGCCAAACTCCTTTGCCCAGTTCCTTCCTGGATATATGCTCTGGACCCTCAGACTTCGTTCGAGTGGTGGCTTAGAGAATGAGGGCTACAATAGAGTGGACTTGCTTTCCTCTGCAGAGGTCACTTTGCTCTCTTTCTAGGTATTCCTGATAAGGAAGGAAGAAAACAATGTGGTTCCTCTGTTTGCAACAATGCTACTATGAAAAGATTGATTCCTCCTTCTGAATAAGAGCCAGAGGAAGAATTGGGAATGGGCGAATGAGAGGAGCTCCTACCGGATGGTGGGAATGGCAGGGGAGGGTGCCTGTGAGTGTGTGAGATAGGGTGAATGAGAGTTCTGTGTGAATGTGTTGTAGTGTATGTGAGTATATGGTAGTGTAGTGTGTGGGAAGATGGTGGCCGGTGAGGGCACTGAGAACTGGTGAAGCTATAGTGTCTCAGGGTGCCCAGCTACCCCTCCTGGGGATGGTTGCTGAGGACAATGGGAGGTTCCCAGTCTCTGATTTGGGGGGCTTTAGTTTTGGGGATGGGGCTGTCATTGGGGGGGATGGAGGTGCTATTATGGTAGTAATGGACCTTGCAAATGTATGATGGGAGACTGGGAGCAGGATACCTTTGGGGAACATGGAATTATTGCCATATATCAGTTTTGTGTTCAGGTTTCTTGATCTCTACCCTGTTAGCAGACCTTCAGTAGCCCTGGCCTCTGGCTACTGCTACAGAATTCCAGATTAATTTGTAATAAGGCATCCCTCATCAGTGATTTAAATGTTGATGAAAGGGCCATTCTAGTACATACCACTGAAATCTAGTTGGGTTTGAAAAGGGGTAGTCCTTTTGGAAATATGCCAAGCAGGAGTTAGGTGTGGCATCAGCTGAGACTCTGGGGGCAGGAGAGTGATGATGTACCGCAGATCATTGGATGTAAGATCCTGTTCATTAAGATGGACTCTGGGGATCAGTTGGGATTGTTGCTGTTGTACCAACCTCACTGCTGCATACTTAATTTCTCTTCTGGAGTTCGATTCCATTCTGGATTGCACCATGATGGCCATGGACCAATCCCAGGTAATTCAGAGCCCATCATGGGACAATGGTCACGCTCCATATTTGATGTTTCTGTTGGAGCAATGGCTATGTGATCTGAAACTGGGGGAGTTCTTGTTCTCTCTCCTCATGCTTAGCCATGGGTTTTTCTAGTGCCATTATACACTATAGGGAGATGGACCCATTAAATCAGGTTCTAGGACTATGTCGTCTGTGGTTCTGGATGGGGTACTACTGCCCTAGACAAACATGGTATGCAATCTGGAGCTCCTCCTAGACTCAAAACTCTATTCCTGAGCAGGTGGCAGTCATGTTAGGAGGACCTTTGCACAGCTTTGTGTTGTGCACCAGTTGCACCATTTCCTGGATTGGAAGGGTCTGGCTCACAGTCATTTATGCTCTAGTTATCTTTACATTGGACTATTATAATGTTCTTTACATAGAGCTACTTTTGAGAGAGTATCAGTGACCTTCAACTGGTGCTGAATGCAGCACTGCAGATAATTATGTGTGCTCTGCAAATTACATTGGCTGCCAGTCTGCTTCCAGTTCCAATTCAAGGTGCTGGTTTTAACCTTTAAAATCCTTGAGGGCAAGTCACCAGGTTGTCTGAGGGGCTGTCTCTCTCCAATTACATCCGCCCATCCTTAAAAACCTCTAGTTAAGGAGCACTCACATTTTCTGGAGGCAAGCCATTCCACTGATTAATTGTTCTCAAATATCAGACAGGACTGGACTTACTATGCCTGTTGCTATATTTCTGTTGTTTTCAGCATAGTCTAGCTAAATTTTAGGGAAAGAGAATATTCTACTCATATGTAATCAACAATGTGTCTTAATCTCACAATGTATTTCTTACAGTGTGTTCCTTCATTATGTTTGTACAGAGCAAAGATCCACTGTACAAGCAATCATCATCCTGGAAAAGCTAACATTATTTCCCTGTATGATACAGTAGAAGAATTTGCTCATATCTATTTGTCCTTGAAATACCAGAAAAATCAACTTCCTGATTCCTTATACTTTTTTGAACAAGTAATACCAGGCTTGGAAATCGAATTCTAGGTTCAGGTCTTTCTGAAAACCCAAAATACCAGCCTCCTTACTATTCAGCTGTTTCTGATCCACACAGGAAAAGAAAAAGAAAAAAAAATTACTCACTTGTAACTGCTGTACTTTCTGATGTCTTTCCCCTTTTCCCACCTAGAGGGACAGATGCATATGCAACCAGAAGCCTCTTCCCAACAGAAAACTGTTGTGGTTGCCTCCTAAACATGGGGCTGGTGTGCATGGTGACCCACAATTGTAAATAATCAAACAAAGACTGCAGAGTTGCTAAAATCTCCTTTGTAAACTGCAACTTAGAATCAGTTTTTTTGGATAGTTTTCTGAGAGCGATGGAAAGACATGACGATGAATGCCTGGGGAAAGGACTGAGAATGGATTGTGATTATCTTAAAGAACATCAGCTACAAGTGAACAAGCTTTTCTTCTTCAAGATGTCCTGTCCATTCCTAATGGGATGCAGGAAATGAGAACAGCAATCTCTCTTCCAAAATGGCAATTTCATGGGTAAACTTAATGAAAAAGACAGCATATGACAGAACTTTACAACTATATTAAAAATGTAATACAGAATGGTAGAATAAGTTAATAAAGTAAAGGCAGAAGATAGAGATTATTGCATTATCAATACCTAATCTGTTCTATATTGCATTTAAGTCTTTCAGTGGCACATCCTAAAATCAAAATATTGACTTCTTTTCAATAGGACTAAGATTTCTATAGCTGAGAAAGGATTGTCATCTCCAGAGGTTTCTGTTGCATTGCTTACTTGTTTGGGGAATTGTTCTAGGGTAATAGATTTACAATTCTTTCATAAATGTTAGTAAGCATATAATGCAGAGTCATAACTACTCTTTTTCACAGCTGAACTTTGCAACCCAACATTTAATTTCATTCTGTTTTATGTTAGGACCTCTAAAATATTAACTATAATTTTCTGTGCAGAATTCATCAAATTAACTTAACACCCATACCAGTAAATCTAAATTATTTTTTCCTGAGATATTCAACATTGTGTCAGAAAAAACTGTTAACTAGTATAATTTCACACTCCTTTTTAAACTTACATAATATTCATGTTATCATATATACTCTTCAAGATGAGATTATCACTCTAAAGCTATAATTTTATAATGGATTATTCTTTTTTGCAGTTACATAATGATTACTTATAGAATAGCTTATGATTCTTGAATTAGAATAGGCATACTATCCATCCTAAATTTACCTGAAGAAAATGTTCAAATAAAATTTATAAGTCTTGTTGACCCTGTCAGAGTGATATTTGGTAGTTATATGTTAGGAATTCTGAAGCATTTTCTTTGTATTAAAGTCATAGTAATAAGGAAGATAATTAGTTGGAAGAACTCCATCTATAGATTCACTGCACATAATTATTTTGGGGGCTGATGTTTAGTGGCCATGTCATATCTATTATGCTATCAATTCACCAAGGGAAGGCAATGTAAGCCAATCATCAACTGCAGAGTTCATACATACAATAGAGGGATCAAAAACTCAATGCTGCATCATTTTCTTTGGCAGTTCTGTCTTCCATGTCCCAAACTTGTTATAGAAACCAAGGGAAACTTTCATTATATCTAAATGCTCTCACTTCTGCCTCTAGAGCAGGGCTGTCAAACTTGCAGCCCACAGGCCGGATGCGTCACGCACTGGCCATGCCCATGCCCAGTTTAGCGAAGTGGGAAAAAGTCCTGATACATCACGTGATGATGCCGTGACGATGCAAGTTTGACACCTCTGCTCTAGAGTTATTGCGGTGAAGAAAAAAAACCAGGAGATAGTACAGTGAAGGGTTGTGAAAGGGCTGGCTAAATGTACTTCTGATTCCTCAACTACAAGTGCGCAGCTAATCATCTTGCACAAGAAAGAATGGCAAATGTTCTAGGATTCTTGTTGGAAACATGTGAGAAGAGTGAATAGGTTTGTTTTAGGTATTAACTTTTTCTTCTCCGAATTAAAATAGAGAAAATGGTAAGAGCTGACGGGGGGGCATCTAAGGGACAAAAATAAACAAGACAAGATCTTATGCCATCTTAAAATTGAAGAGATATATAGTAAAATCATATGGATATCCACTGAAAAAGAATTCCCAATGGACTTAATGGGGTAATTTTTGGAAAAGTGGATTTAGCATACTGTATTACTGTCCAGATATGTGATTGTGATACTACTGACAACTGTGTTTAAGATGTGTATGATGAAGTGGATTTTGGATTGTAAAATCTTTTAAGATGCCACAGATTGGTCACCAGTAAAGTTATTCATAAGGGGAGGAAAACCCGGCTGGTGCAATTCTGGTTTCTTCATGCCTTCTAAGGTAGAAAATTGAAGGAGGAATAGAACCTTGGTTAGAATACCTAAAGTATTGTGGGATGAGATGGAGCTATGCAAATTAGGAACAATAAACAAAATAAAAATCTGATCTAGCTTAGAAGCTCCCTTTCCCAACAGTAACTTTCCATTAAACTACGGTAGTCATGGAAAATTGATTTGCCATTAAGTTATGGGGTTTAGAGAACTATTTAGTGACTACTGAAATGGTGGACAACAGAGGCAGGAATTGAATAATGAGCATGGTTAAAAGCAGAGATAATGGAAGGGGGAAGGAACAGAGAATAAGAGAGTAATTGATGAGAAAGGCTAATGTAGACATAAGGACAACAGAATCATGGACTGGAGAGAAAGATGTCCCTGTATAGCACAATGTAGCAATGAGGAAAGTCACCATGTGGGCTTCAGCTTGAAAGAGTAGAAAGGAAAGGTGTGTGTAAGACTAGATGAACACATAAAATTGGCAGTTTGCTACTTTGAGGAGCCCAGGGGAAGGGAACTGGAGGCAGCGAGCGCATAGAACCAGGAGTCCAGGCTGCAGTACATACACTGAGATTATTCCCACGCGGTCGCGCCTTCCTCCTCTGTCGCAGCCATACAAGACGGTGCACACAGAAACGGGAAAGAAAGAGAGAGAAGGAAATAAATATAAAAGCATAGGGAGGTATAGGACCAAGGGGAAGGGAGGAGAAACTAGAATATAGTACTGTAAAGGGATGGAGGTGGGGAGGGTGTAAGGAAAGAATAGTCAAGTTAATGTCATATTTATGCATAAAACCAGTCTAGCCTAGTGCCCGAAAGCTCATCTCCTCCTTTGATTACTTCAACCAAAACTGACAAAGTTAGACAACACCACAAAGGGACAGGCAGCCTCAGAAGGAATGAGTTGAATAATGCTGAGCTGAGCAGAGCAGCAGAGATAACAGCAAGGCCCCATATCTTCCCCCAAACATGCCGCAACAAGCCCCAGCCATTGGAACCGTCAGCCACTGTTAAAAGCTGCAACATTATGCACAAACCAAACATGGACAAATACTCCAGCCCATAGTTCTTGAATTTTTCCATTTCTTCTATTTTAGTGTTTCCAGTCCAACCCGAGAGAAGCAGATTCTTGCTTCAGAAACTACAGAAAATCTGTAAGTAGGGGTTGGTCAGTGGAAAAAAGAAGAACATTTATAAAATTAGAAACAGAAAGATGTTAAAAAAATTAAAGATAGGAAAATCCATTGCTTATATACTATTTGTTTGGATTTGAAATATTATTTATATCCTGCTAAAATATTGATAGATTGATGAAAGAGCTACTGTTTGGTGGAAGGAACTAATAAGTAAAATATGAATGATTATACTGCCTGGTTTATCTAGTAGGCAAGGTTGGCAGAGTCTGCTCCCATGGATGTTTTTTGGGTGATCCAATTCTTGAATTGTCTCTAACTAACAGAAAGGCTGTTTTATCTGAACTGTATAAATAACCATTTTCCTTTGAATGGTTATATAAAGTAGCACCTGCATAAACCCTCCTCCAAAAAAGAGAAACAAAGATACATACACATTTGCGTGTATACATAGATAAGTGTATAGATGCAGATTTGAATACTTAAGTATTATAGCATAATTTGAAAAAAAACTTGCCATGGTAGAAAAAGACTGTGACCAGTCTTTAGTGATTGCTGAACATGCTGTTTTGATCAAAACAGTCTTTCACTGTACAAGCAAGAAGTGATGGTGATATAAAATAGGAAGTTAAGAAAGAGACTTCTTCCAGATGGTCACAAACTGAGAAAATAGCAAATATGTGCTTTTATTTTCTTCATTGGTAACTGCATTTTAATTAATCACCCCTATTTTTTCAGCTACTGTTATTAATTTGACCAGTAGTAGTACCCTCACAGATATCTCCACTAAGTGGATTTTTCGGAGTGCTTTATTTGCATATCTAGGGTAGTAAAATAGGAGGTATCTAGAAGATTTCAGGGAAATGAATTAAACTTTCCTGAGCTGGAAACTGTTATACTGAAAGTAGGAAGGCTTGAAGTTCATTTTGAACTTTACAGTGACTATAGCAACAAAATTAAAGAAACTTGCCCCTGTCATATAAAGTATAAAGATGGCATCATCCTAAAAAGCTAAAGAGAAAATCATACTTTAGAGCAAATTAACACTGTTGAAAGAGTGTGGCCTCTTGCGGGTGTAGCTATAATTCTCATTATCTATCTATCTATCTATCTATCTATCTATCTATCTATCTATCTATCTATCTATCTATCTATCTATCTATCGCTACTCAGTTATAAACTCTTAGCATTACAGTAGAACCTCTGGTCATGTCTGTGACTTATTCCGTAACTTCGGTCGCAACCTGATTTGGTTGTGACCGGAAGCGAGACTGACTTGAGTATGCGCCTACCCCCTAAAAAAATGGCGCGGAAGGGGAAATCGGCATGGAAAGAGAATCGGCCACAGCCGTGTTTGATCCCCACTCGATTTTTTGAATCGTGACCCGTTCAAAAATATTGTGGATTTTTTGGTCGGAACCCGATTTGGTCACGGTCAGAGGTTCGTGACCAGAGGTTCTATTCTATAGGAAGAAAGAATGAAAATATTGTATGCTATATATTGAACTCTGTATGTTTTATTGTTAGTATCATGAGAAAGTAGCAAAATAAACTAAATTATCCGGTTTATAGAATCACAGAATCATAGCACTGGAAGGGACCTTGGTTTGTTAATCTACAAGCTGATTCACATAAATAAATCATGTAGGCCAACAATTTTATCTTTGAGACTGGTTCCATTTTACTCGTGTTCTCATTTTTCTGACCTTAAGCTTAGTTTACTAACTTGTGAATTTTTCTTCTTCTTTTTTTTCAAATCAGCATGACAAAAGCACCCAACTTGGTTTTGTGCATGCATCTTTGCAAAGCAGATTGCCCTAATTTAATTACTTTTCACTAAACTGGGATCATTTTTGCACGCATTTTTAATTGCAGATGTGCATTGTAAAATCCAGAAAAGTGCACCTATCATGGAATAAAGGTGTACGGATGAAATCACAAATAAAACTGAGCTCAAGAGAATTTATTTTTCCATCCAAATGGATTCTAGAAAATTCAGCCCACCAAAATAATTTCACTGTGTGCATGATGAATTTCCTATAGCAATTTAAAAAAAAACCAAAAACAAATCTTGGTATCTGAAATATGGCTTATTTCCAGAATGGAATTGTCTATTCATCTCTTAAAGCAATTGGCGGTGTGGTACCCACCGAAACAACAGTGAACATATATTGTTTATAGGGACAAACAATTTCTCTCAGAATAATTTCTGCTAAACTGAACGTTAGCTACTAATTTTCTGATTAAGCAAAGAGAGTTTTGTTTGGAACAATATATGATTTATGACGTGCATTTTTAACGAAAATGCCTAGGATTTATAGGTGCAAATCAACCTACCATTTGATGTAGATTTTTTTGTTAAAAAAAAAAAAATCCTTTCCCTATCCCAGCTATCCTTAAACTTGGAAACTGTGGTTAGAGGAGGATAAAATTTGTCTTACAGGCACTTTGCTTCCCATCATACGTCAACAATATCTTACAGAGAAAAAGGAATTGAAGTCCGGGAGACAGAAGTATGCTATTCTTCCACATGTATTCTTATATCATTTGTAGTTTTACGGGGGGGAAAAAAGATTTATAAAATAAATAGTTGGATAAGGGCTTGGGTGCCTGATAGCGAATTGTAATCCTGCAATATTTTCTACAAGGTCGTAATTGATGTTCAACCCACACATATTTTCAGAAGAAATAAAAGAAGCATTAACGTGGATGAATATTATTACAGCCAAGATGGGGCTCTATTCTTTCCTGGGCTCTCTAATTAAGCAAGGACATCATTAAGCTAATTTGGAGGGAGAGCAGAGCCCTGTCTGCCCTCATTCTCAACTATATGTATTTATAAATACATTGGCTACCTGGTTCTGAAAACACTCGGAGAGACAGGCCAAAAAAAGGTGATTCTTCACGTCTGGAAAAGCTTCCGTGAAATGTTTTGTTGGCTCAGCGTTAGATTTACACACAGAGGGAGACAGACCGAGCATAGCAGAAGTCTACAAACGCTGATGTGCACATTTAGATAAATAATGACCAACATGTGTCTAATATTTGTGAAAGGAACCATCTCATTTCTAAGGTTAGGCCACCATCTGCTGGCGGCTATCTATAAGTGCTCCACCAAATATATACATATATTTACAGATACAGATTAACAGAGTTGGGAGGGACCTTGTAGGTCATCTAGTCC